>JAMKCH010040395.1:0-12685 GCA_023653785.1 Ophioderma brevispina
GGGGAGTTATGCAAAACCACCAATGGAATACTTTCCCCGTACCTAGGTGGTCGATCAGTACCTTTACGAAGCCGATGTTTTCTTAACGGCACAATGGACCAATGATTTGCTCTTCAAATTCCTTTTTAGAACACGTACTCTGTTTCCTAAACGTCTCCAGCGACAGTTAGTGAAGCCACAATAGCAATTCTCTGAATAGTAACTATGTGGAATTGTTATTGGGGTAAATGCCGAAAAGCATGAAATACTTACCCAAGTACCGACACTCGGCTGCAGTCCACGTTGATCAAAGTGGTCGGATGATGCTTCGTTACCATCCGGGAGTTTGCTTTTAAAATGTGCATTTGAATGTTGCGCATATGCAAATCGTATTGTTGTTACTTCCAGGCACGTTGGCACAGGAATTGGCGCTACCCAGGCGCCGACATTGAAAATACATTTTTGTTTTCAAAACAGAAATTGAAATTAGGTACACATTATTATAAATTTTTTTTTTAAGTCTAAACGTAGACAATTAATGAAATCTGTTACTGCTAAACTTCACTGCGTCTAGTGTAACAGAATGATTTACACGTGTGAGCTAGACTGACTAAACCCTGTGATGTCATTGTCTTAGCCACAGCGAGGTGAGTGGTGACCGTGTCATCATGATGTCCCTGCTGTGGAGTCTGCAATATTCGCATCACCTAAGCACTCCAAAGGCATGTTGAAACGAACGTGAAAATGACCACGGGGATCGGCGGCCCGTCACAGCCGATACGCCATATGACATGACCTCTCCACAGGTCAGTGGCCAATGGAGCGTTGTTATAGATACCCCGTGAGAGGTTAACAATGCCGCTGCTCGATAGAATCCTGGAGAGAAGCGGATGAAAATTGCCGAGTTTTATTCAAAAGTGAGTAATCGCATTATTTACAGACCCCAAGGGCCTAGTTAAACATTAATCCCTGTAGTACTGTTCAATGGGGCTATGTGGACCAAACGGTGATGCATAATTGCTTTGGAAATGTACTGTATAAGCTTTTTCGTCGGGGATCCATATTGCCCGCAAACCAATGTAGACCTAGGGGATACAATTCGGGTTGCGGTACCGAAACTACTGTTACCTACATACCTCAACTTTGTCGATCGCAAAATCCCTCTAAATGTACGATATATCCCTGTTTTCACTATCAAACCCAACTTGAGACAAGGTATATAATGCGATGGAAATATGTGAAAAAAACTTAACAGAATTAGAGATTAAAAGTTGGAAAGGAAAATTGCGAATTACAATCACTTGCATCCAGTGCATGAACGAAGCCAAATTGACAAGGAACCAGAGGTCATGCCTGTCAATCATGGGTTAACTATTCAAAAGGAGTTATTATTAAGCTAAAGACAATATATCATATCAATCAAATTTGGAATTGCTTTTTTGAATATGTTGTTCGTTCGTCTGCAGTGTGAAAGGTTGGCTCTTTGAAATGGCTCTTGCTGGAACAGGGGAAAGGTACGCCATGTAGTTTTGCATAACTTCACATCTGTTAATGAAAACATGTTAAAGACATAACGTGGAGTTATGCTTAGCAGAACTCAGAACTACCTGACCCTGGCCTAGGCTAGGCTAGGGAAGAGCATGGCGATGGGCCATGATTATGGGGGATTCTAGTCCTGATGATCATGACTAGATAGTTTTAACTTTTAATATGGCTTTGATGTTATCATTGACTTATCTAGTCATGACGAGATGTGTGTAGTGATTTTTAGTGCAATTAAGCAAGATACACAGACAGCTTATGGCTCTAACTTACAGCTGCAAAGTGGCTTAAATAATCATTATTGCAATAAATGTATAGTAGGCATTCTTGAGAGTCTTCTACATCATATAATAACCATTTTTCAGATTTGAAAGTCACATTATGAAATTTTCAGGTTGAACTTGAATATACATGGGAGGCTGCCAAATGGCAGCATGTGCACATGTTGACAATAAACTTTTGTGGAATAAATTGTAGTAGGGTTACAAATGGTAAGATATTCTTCTAAGACGCTAGAGATGCTATGTAGTGTCAAAAGAAATTATTTTTCTTGATTTAGTTAAATAACATATCAAACGTCTCCAACTTAAATGGCATTGGGCGATCCACAGAACAGTGTAACTTATGGCACCAAAGTTATGTCCAAATTTTAAAAGAGATGCCATATAATTAAATTATTGGCACTAGGGGGATTCTCCCTGATGCCAGAGGATTGCAGTACCACTCTGAGTATAAACCTGCAGCTTTTTTTTTGTGCTAGATTTATCTGAACGAAAATCCATAACATTCAGTCTTGACCTCACGACCTCGCTTCTTTTACATAAGAGCACCACCTGCTATTGCAGCTTCAGTTAGGAAGACTTTTAACAAGCATAGCCACAGGCAGAGGAAACAACAAAAACTCCGCATGATTTTGGTTTAATGTAAGTAAATAATGATGAAGTAGCTTGATCAAGAAAAACAAGACTTCATGCAAGAGATGAGAGGACTGTCATCGGTGGTTTGATTGACAGGAGTCCGGTGATTCTGGTCTCACTCTCACTCAGACGTGGTCCCAGTCAGGCTCTGGCGATCATCTAGCTTCGTCTAGAATCGCCGTATAATTTCTGAAACAAATGGCACCCGCGCGTCTGTGATTGGTAGGATTCCCGGTGTCAAGCGTTCGTCACACACTTCCGGGTTTCGACGCGGTAGCCAGAATTTTGTTTCAGAATTACTGAAGAGAGTATAAGCCGTTCGATCTTCGTTTGTTACCAAAAACGGTTAAATTCGATCTCGATTGTATCAAACAGATTAGCGATAAGAGATTCATTTCTAACGTGTAAAATGCTGACATGCATGGGTGGGACGCAGAGTGGGACGTGTACAGGCCACAGCAGCGATTTTGAATCATTTAAGGGAAAATCTTCTTATCTGCGCATAAAAAAATGCAAGAAGGGATCTTTGCCCCGTGTTCCAAAAGTATATAAACACGGTGTTTCTCGGATAGTTGGGCCAGGCAAAAAATGTGGGTTTTTTCATTATTCTTGGAATATCTAATGACTTCACAACAAAAGATATGAATTAGATGCTGAATGCCTTCAAGCAGTGTTTTGTGCAGCTGTAAACGTAGGTGATTATTTAGTTGCACTTAGGAACACTTTCTAGTTTGGAACTGAACGGATATTTCGATGACCTTTGACCAGTTGTTGACCGAAAGAATCGTCAACCAAGGAATCGATGATCAGTGCAGGCACGTGTTGTGGGCTAGAGGCTGAAGCTTGTTACTTTAAATCACAAAATGGTGAAAGGAAAAGAAAAAGGTAAGGTATGTGGAAAGAATTTGGTATGGTGCACCCACCCTATGAATTATGCAGCCTCAACGGAATAAACCCATTACATGAAACTTATAGTTAGGGTTAACCTGAGAACAGTCGGGACCGAGCGCTCAAACGGGCGAGTCGCCGAATCTGACGATGTCGCTCGATTGGGCGATTTTCCATCGCTAAATACGGCGGGTTTGCTATTTTTGAGATAAGGGAAGTGAGACCCAAAGGCAATGAATTTCACAAAAAAATCTATTTTGCCAAGAACTGTAAATACAAATATCTAAAATCTAGCTATGTGACAAAAAATTCAAAGTTGTTAAATACTACCTAAATGTTTTCCATAAAAAAACCCCCCCCCCCCCCAAACCCCCCCCCCATGAAAGCGTCTTAAATAAGCTTTCCAATGACACCAGATGAAAATTTTACGTAAATAATAAGAAAAGTATAGCGAAAAACAGGCACGCTCTTGGGCGAAAATTGGGTCTTATAAAGAAATAGAAAACAAAAGGAATAACACTATTTAGATTGTGACCAAAACAAGAATTCCTTAAACTGTCCATCTACATTTCTTTAATGTCAAATTAACTTAATTCCTTTAAAAATGTAGATTAAGGATCTTCGGTCAACAAAATTTATTTAGATTACACTTGAAGTTGTCTTACGCATCTTGTAAAACCAAGCTGGCCGCCAAAATCCAAGATGGCTGCCAAAATCCAAGATGGCTGCCATGCATTAAAGAAATGTATCAAAGAATAAACATTTTCAATGATTACATGTAAATAACTAGTATGTTGTGTCCAGTGTTACACTGTTACCAGAAGGGTTAAAGTAAATCCAAGATGGCTTCCCAAATCCAAGATGGCCGCCAAAATCCAAGATGGCTGCCAAGTATTACAGAAATGCCTTGATATATACATGTATTTTCAATGATTGAATAAGTAAGCAATATGTTATGTCTCCAGAGTATTTCAGAAGGGTAAAAGTAAATCCAAGATGGCCGCCAAAATCCAAGATGGCTGCCTCGTAGTACAGAAATGCATTATTTTGCAAACATAATTACATTTGTATATCTTCTATGATTGAATAAAATATAACCAATATGTTAATGAAACTGTCTCGAGTGTGTTATTGAAGGGTAAATATCAGGTTTACTACATTTTTGTATCAAAATACAGTATGCTGACAGTGACAGTAAGCTTGTATTTATGATGTACTGTGCAATGGGAAATTTTCACAGTATTATTTTTTTAATGTTTCATTTCGAAGGTTTATTTTTTGGCATAAACTTCAGATGAATTTGTGATTGAATTCACTGGTTTAAAATATTTTAGGAAGGTTTCACTTTCATGACTGGTCACCTGATAGAAAAACAATAACAGTGATGTTTCCAATTATTTATATTTTATAACCTTATTCACAATCACCTTAAGCATAATAAATATATAGGCCTAAATAAATAAATGAATAAATAAACAAATAAATAAATAAAGCACTTGAACCTGTTTATACAATAAGCAGATATTTCAAATAACCATTATCCACAATAAAATTAGCAAAACACGGCCTCTAAGCCAATCAGGAATCGGTATCATGGTCACGTGACCACGGAGTAGCAGACAGTTGTTTTCACTTGTTTGGTATGACCATTTCGTTATCCAAAATCATCGTAATTATGAATAGATTTTCACCCAAATACTACATGTTTATATATCTATAAATATTACAAAATTCGTCAGAATCATTTTGAATGAATAAAAATGATGGTATCATAATGAAATACGGCACTGTACTTGGGTAATTTTTCGCTATCGAGAGGCGTGATTCATGTGCAATGGTATTGTAATTCCGTGTACACCTGTATTGACATGCACTTTGGCGGATCGACAAAACACACTTACGCATCGGATCAATTCTTTCAAATTTCACAGTTAACAACAAAAACAACCAAATAATATCATAATAGCTTAGAAAAGGAATCTTAGTCACCTTTCACTGGAATAGAGGACGACTTTGACGATTGATTTAAGGTCAAATTTCATCGGAAAGAGGGCCAAACCTTCAGTCGGACCGTGCGGATTTTTGCATGGACTTATGATCGGCTGCAAAAGATTTTTCACGATGCAGGACATGTGCTAACGTCATCAAAAAACATGTGTACTTTCTTTATAATAGCTCAAAAACGTAAATAAACACGATTTTGGGGTGGGGGTTACCCCACAGGATCTTTACGATCGCTGACCGAACTCGGGCAGGAGTGAACAAAACGAAACGAGGCTTGTTGTACATTTTGCCGATGCGGTGAATGGGAATTTGTCACATACCTAAGTATGTGACGTCTATAGCGAAATTGCGCCGCCACAGATCATAAAATTCCAAGGTTGCTACTATATGCACGGATTGTCGTGTGATTAGAGGACCGTAAGTATACCAAAATTCTTTGACTCTTTGTGGAAAATATGTTGGACTGTGGATCCCGTTTTTTTTTACTATCTGCCTCCAGCTGTGGAGGAAGATAGTAGGGGGCTATCATTGCGGAAAAAGCCAGAGCAACCTAGGGCTAAGACTAACCGAGGCCTCGGGCTCGGCCACTAAACAACCTATTGTATCTCTGCGATACAGTGCAATTTCCCTAAAGAATAAAACACAAAAAAATAAAGGGAATACCACATTCGGATTTACATTTATAGATGTTTTGAAAATTTTGCTTAGATGATTGAAGGGCCGGACAGAAATTTGGCGATTTACAACGCGGTAATTACCATACATACTAACCAGAGCGACATGAGTGCGACGAAAAGGTTGCAACATCCGGGTATTTCGGTGACCTCAATTAAAGGTGGTGTTTATTCCTTTTTAAAAAAAAATCCAAATTTTCGGTAAATATGCCGTAGAAAAATTGCTAATGCAGGTATCCATGTCCTTAATTGATCATAAAAAAATTAAAGATTGTCGCTTAATTTTTACCAAGTAAGTGCTTTGTAAATTTAATTGTTAAAACTTATTATGATCGTGATCATGTATAGAATTATTACTATCCTCGACCCCACTTCACAGTCTGTCAGACTATGTAATGTTGTTGACACAGAGCAGTGGTCGGGTATGGTAAACATAAAGCTCAGAGCTTGAAAGCATCTCTGCTCTGTCTCTGTCTGAAGGATGATACTGCGTGAATGGGTGACTTGCTAACTTGAAGTTGTAGTGTACTAGCGCTACTGTCACTAGTAGTAACAAATCCATTGAAGCGGGAAAATACGGACCAAGTGAACACTGATTCGGGTGTTGAACGCAATCGTACGAAGTCGAACAAATTGTATTGTGTAAGTAAATGTCACGGCACTTGTGTATTTACTCTCATCATTGTCACTGACAGTGACACTGTCACTGGGAGTCTGGGTCATGTAGGGTCATTAAAGGTCAATGATGTAGCTTGTCCATTTAAATAATGTCAATGTCAGACTGTAATCACTGTCATCTCGACTGGTTACTTGAGTTGAGCTAGTGCCAGTAGTGCGTCAAAGTATGGTTACTACGAAAAGCTATTCCAGCCTGTGAAAAAATGACATAAAATTGGGTAATGCAAAGTCCCAAGTCGGCGGCACTTAACGTTTCAAGTACTGCATCCACAGGTAAGTAGTAGACTCTCAGCCCTCCATATGATCCACTAATAATATTATTTTAGAATCCATGCATATCGAAAAATAGTGTAAAACTTATGGAAAACGTGCGTACATCAGTGTAGATTTGTCCGATGATCAAACGTGCTATTATTTTTTGTTGGTTATGACGTCGAAGACCAGAAACGAGTCTCTCTTGCCATACGGCCCGATGCTTATCGTGTACACACACGCACACACACGTCAGTTAGGTAGGAACATAGTTTCGGTACCGGCAACCTGGGTTGTATCCCCATAGGGCTCTAGACAACCTGGGGTTGCGGGAGAATTAGGGTAGGCCAGCGACAAATCTCATGTACATTTCCAGAAGCAACTAATGCTGTAGACGGTTTGGTCACACATATGCCCAATGAGCAATATCATAGGGATTAATGTAACTAAGGCACCTTGGGATTTACTATCAATGCGATCACTTACGCGTACATACGTTTGATGGGAAAAATCGGCAAATTTCGTCGGCTTTTATCCGGGATCCTATCGCACGCAAGCGGCAATGTGTTGACATTCCTCGAGGGTATAACTGGAAACAAACGCCGTATGGCCACTGACCTGTTATTAGAGGTCAGGTCATATGCCGTATTGGCTGCGACAGGCCGCCGATCCCCGTTTGCAATTTTCACGTTCGTTCAACATGCTCAGTTTGGAGCGTTAGAGGTGATTGCGAATATTGTAGACTACAAGAAGGGACAGCATAGATCGGTCACTAAGAACTCACGTGCTAAGTCAATGACATCAAAGCTTTAGCAGTCTAGCTTAGAAGTGTGAATCATTCTGTACACAGACGCAGTGAATTTTATCAAGTAAAAGATTTTCAGTTATGTTTTTGAGGGGTTGGTTTTTAAAAACGTTAGATTTAAAAGAATTTAGAAAGATGGTACTCTAATGTTCAAATTTCTGTTTTGAAAAAAAAAAATGTATTCCAATGGCGGCGCTGCTTCGCAACTTTGTTGTGGCAGCGTGCCTGGATGCTAATTTAAACTCTGCACACAGCAAACAACAATACGATTTGGCATATGCTAACATTCACCAATGCAAAGTTTGACCGGCGTTCCCGGATGTTAAACGAAAGCAGCAGCGACCACATTGATCAACGGGAGACTGCAGCGTGGGCCAGTGACCTTGAGTAAGTATTTCATTGCATTTTCGACGTGTGACCCTAACAATTCGACATAGTACTATTCATAGATTGCTACTTGGCTTTACTACTGTCGCTGGAGCGTAGGTAAATGTAAGTACTTCTAAAAAGGAAATTTTGACGGCACTAAGTTGGTCCATGTTCCCAGATCAGTTAATTTACGGTTTCGTAAAGGGTACTTGTTCGACACTAGGCACACACATCACAAAAAAAGATGGAGCCACTTCATCCAATAAGTTGAATGTGCCTGTACACACTGAAAATGGGCTTTATGTGTGGGTCAAATGGCAGAAAAATTTCAATGTATTGCGTGTTGGGTAGGAACACATATTTTTTTTAATCTTTCAATAGATGATTTAAATCAACTTAAGTGAAATAGTTCCCAATAATGGGACTGCACATGAGGTTTCTTTAAGTATGCTAACACTAACAGTCTATATGTGAAGTCCCAAACATAATTGAATCAGCAGACATTTTTGTGTAGGCCTTCAAATTTCGGACCACTGGCAAACATGTCACCTCCAATTCATATAACACTGTCAATGGTGCTTTTCGCTAAAACACTCTTCTACCTTTAGCACCAGTAATATCAAATTTTAATACAAGCTAAAGCTTTCATTAAGCACCTGGCAATGCAAAATCAGGACTTAGTCACCAGTCAGAATCTTAGTACAAGTCTTGAAATTTCATTTAAATTTCACTTCATAAAAAGTTGATGAAGATATTTACGTCTATCCTGTGTTGATAACCCACTCTAAGGAATACTTTCATGGTGGAATCGGGTAATATTATTCGCATGAAGCGTGAACATTATTGGAGAATATGAGACCAAATTTGTCATATCAGTTACACATATTTTGGCATGATTCCTCCATTGATAAAGTTTAAGGTCTTATGATAATGTACAAAGGAGGAGTCTGCTCAGCCGGACTTAAAGTGAAAAGAGTATGTATCAAACATGAAAAAAATATGAGATTGAGAAATATGTCAATGAATTACCCAGAAAAAGATATTTTACTGGATTACCAAGTCAGTGATTTCCACACAGTGAGAAGCTGATTCCCAATGCCTCACCACTGCCATGGAATAACCTTGGTTGCCAGGTCAAATTCAGCAAGACCATGAAGAAGGTTCCAATACCATGTGGCCACCTTAATCCTGCCTGGACAGCAGACAGTGCACAAATAATGAGGTTTCCAGTTTGAAATGCCCAGATGCACATTAGTTTGATGCTAGATTTTTGTAATAAGATAGGAATAAGATACTGTTTGTAACAGGGAACTAAATGCTTACTAATCAGTGACAGCGGCAGCACAAGGGGTGTGGTGGTGGAATATAGAGGGGCAGGGAAATGAGGATTCTCCCAAATTTGTCCTTGCTCCCCAGTTTCCCCCGAACTTGAGCCTCACCTTATCGAAGTGATGGGTAACTATCAATAATCAAATTACAGGAGCAAATTCTCTTGCATGCTTCATGTGCATTTCAACAAATTTGATGTCATATATTTGACCATTAAAATTTTTTGCACACTTCTAGCAAATCCATCTTTGGCCGGAAAATTTTTCTTCACCTTCCCCCTCCAAATTTCGTTCCCTAATTCCTGCCCCCTCCCCCCAAAAAGATCCTGGTGCCACCACTGCTATTAATTTTCTAGTAATTTCCCTAGTCACCTTCAGCACCACACTAAATTGCTTTACACACTATCAATGACCACAATTATCTAGACCATAGTTGAGATTCAAGCAAGAAATTTTATTGTATATTTTAACATCTGTAACTTGCTGTCCACTGGTGCATCATAAGTACAGAGGTATACTTAAATTATAAATTATTTTCAGAACTTCCAGAAACTGTTACAACCATGGCATTATGAAGTTTGTGTTTAATGTTGGTGTAATGGTAGATCTCCTGCACCAACATTGAAGTATTTTGTTTAAAAATAAGTTTATTAGGTAGGCCAAAACAAACCGTTTCCAGTAGGTAGTTAAACAATTTTGCAAAATGCATTAATTTTTATTTTTATTTATTTTATAAATAAACCAAAGGGTAAAATGATTTTCCAGAAATGGCTCAAATCGAGCCCAATAGCTACATATGTAAGTCAATATATAAATGATTTTTTGTGTATCTTTGAGACATTTTGTCAATGTTCAGAAATGCAGCTTTTGTCAGCATATCAAATAAAAAATGTGGGAAAAATGACTCACAAATCAAAACCCACAAGGCCTACTGGAAAACAAACTTTTTGTTGTATTATTAATAATATTAAATATTATTTTGATGATGATGATGATGATGATGATGATGATGGATGATGGGTGATGGTGGTGATGGTGGTGGTGGTGATGGTGGTAGATGTTCTTTTCTTTGTATTTTTTAAAAAACTATGTACAAATTATAAAAAAAAAAAAAAAAAAAAAAAAAAAAAAAAAAAAAAAAAAAAAAAAAAAAAAAAAAAAAAAAAAAAAAAAAAAAAAAAAAAAAAAAAAAAGCATATATTAAAATTTGTTAGTATAGTATATGGCCTATGTAAATTTTTCAGGGGGGAAAGAGGGGGCAAGATTCCCACCATCGCCGCCACAGATCATAAATTCCAAGGTTGCTATGTTGGGAAGAGATTGCAATCATGTGACTGAATGTTCGGGACATTTCCGATGTCAGTCCCGAACTTAACCGAAGGTCGCTGCAGCTGTCAAAGCACGTGGTATGGCCACCATTTTTGTAAACAAATCATTGTGAAACCGATGTGAAATAGCTGACACGGGATTAAAAAATTTCGCACGTTTTTCTTCGGCAGTAGAGATCGTTCATAAACGAGGAAAAACTTTGGTAACAAGCGTTATAGTGCCTGTGATATCGGTAAGTGGAGTATTTCTTGTAGAACTTTCAAAATGTTGTTGCCTCCTGTCACCTTGTCACACGTTAGTGTTTGATGGGTTCTGCTACTGTATACTGCCCACATCTCAAGTTGTTGACCCGAGGGGCTACATAACCAGAGATTGTGGTACCGGATCTAGTCTTGAGCTTTGAAGTTTGATTAGATAGCCAAGGGCCGGCAGGGGAAAATTCAGCAATGGTAGGCTACGGAATAATAAGCGGCAAGACGCGTATAATTATTAGGATGCCATGTTGCAAATGTAATGTAAAAATTTTAGTTAGCCTAGCCTGAAACGAAAAAGGCCGGACTCAGATTTTGAAATATATTTTTGTGTGTGTATGTAGTCAACTACAGCTGCAGTCGATTATATACTAATGATTTGTTCAACGAATCAAAATCGAGCATGTGTGGATGAGTGAGGAGAATCATCCCACCTTGTTTCGCAATGCCCAATTGGCAATGCGTAAAACTAATTGGTCAAAGTTTGCGCCGAACCTCCGCCTAGCTTGTTGCGCTTGTATAAAAGGCATGACCAGGTGTGCGGTATCTCATGTCCATAGTATTTTTTGATATATGAGGTGACATGTTACGTCAACGCTGGGCAACAAACAAAGCCAATGCACGGCACACCGTATGTTGTGAGCACCTGCAGGCTTGTGCTTTTAAAATTTGCGATCAATCCGGCGTGATAAGGCTATTGAATGCGTAAACGGTATGAGCTAGTCTTCGCAGTATAGGACCAGGGTGACTTAAACTTGTACTTGTGTTTGTAAACATTGGATGTCACCTCCATTCTATAGAATATGGTCTACTGGCCAAGCTTTCTGCCTTAGGATCCTCAGATAAGTTACTGAAGTGGCTGAACGACTACCTGAGTGACCGCGCTCCCTCAGAGTCATCCTCAACGGAAGGGTATCCAGCAAGAAGAGAAGTCGTCAAGCAGGGCTACACAAGGTTCAATCCTCCGCGGCCCTTTTTTATATGACTCATTGATGACATCACAAGAAGAATCATGAATCCATCCATCCTCTACGCAGGCGATGTCACACTCATGACCTTCGTAAAGTCAAAAGAGGACAGAATCCAGCTGCTGCCTCTCTCAAACAAAGACTTGCAGAAAATCAGAGTTGGGCAACTTAATGGAATGTATTTTCGGTGCTGCCAAGTGTAAAACTGCTAACAATATCAAACAAGAAAGATGCTGCAACAGGCCATCCAAGTCTCCACTTCTTGGGAATAACTCTAGAAGAGGTCGACAGGGTCGTTTATTGGCATTCTCACAGTAAGGGAACATGTCATGGTCTCCTGTGATTACCCAAATGGGATTGAAAACTGCCAGTCAGCGACTAGGAGTAGGATTGCTCCGTCGAGCGAACCCTTCTTGAAGGGCAACGGGATAGGGCTGTTATATATCCATGGTTCGATCCAACCATTTCATGATGGACGCCACTTTTGGACATTTTGTCTTTCCTTCTTGCATGTTCAAAAAATTATGGGATCAGAGTATCATGATTGTGGTTTACCATCTCCATATGGGCTCTACCTCCCATAGCTTAACACAACATTGCTCCTTCACATGTGTGTGTTGTGAATAAAACATGCCTAAAATGACCATTTCTGGTGTCAACTGGAATTATGTATTTGTCAAAGACTGCCATTCTTCAACAAC
>JAMKCH010040396.1:0-13391 GCA_023653785.1 Ophioderma brevispina
TCCAGTGTGTAACAGTCAGGTCGACCTATTTCAAGATACCAGGCCCTAACATGTTTACAAACATTGCTGTATTGAAGTTACCTGAGAAAGATAAGCATCAAGACATACACTCTAATAAGAAAAAAGATGCGAAAGAGGTTCTAAACTTGTCCTCTGTATGGAACCCTGTAAGGTTCTTCAACGAACCAACAATAGTTCTTTAACTGCTAGCATCTTTTATGGTTCTGTTAGGAACCTTTTGGAGTTTTTTAGAACCATTTTAGGGTTCCATTCTTTAGGGTTCCATATAGAGGACAAAAAAGGTTCTAAAGCCATGTTTTTTCTTAGAGTGTACGAGACACTACATGCAAAGATATATCGAAAATTTAAATATATAACAAAGGGACATGACATGACAGAACCAATTATAATCAATGGCAAAACTAAGTAAGAAGGTAACACAAATGGATTGAAAATCAACAAAACTTTACATGTTCAACTGATGTGCAAAAGTCCAACCAATGATGGAGTATTGATTCAACAGTACAAGATATGGTCCGGCCATTAAGGCAAAAAGTGCTCAGAAAAAAAATTGACGGCGTAATTTGTTACAAACATCCAACCATGTGGATGTTTGTAACAAATTACGCCGTCAAACATCCAACCATGTGGATTCTCCTCCTCATGGGACATACAATAGCGTATGGGGTGTTGGCCATTCTATTTTTTTAATTTTGGGGTAAACAATGGCCACAAAAGGTCAAAATAGTACAAAAATAGGTAAATCGATCATATTGCCTTATTTTCTCAAAATGGCCAAACAATTTCAAATTTGTCCAAAACCGAGAAATTCGTCAAAACACTCTTTTCTCAAAATACCTTAAGGGGACATAATTCATTTACTTTCCAAGGTAAATAAGTAAATAAAGTGCTAGCCATTTCAATGAACACATTTTGGAGTCAAAATGTCCAAAAAGGTAAAAAATTGTCCAAATATGGTAAAGCAGGCATAAAGGTCTCTTTCTAAAAATAATAAGAACATAAGTGTTTCAAGGGAATGTAATTAGGTGGATACAGCTAGTGCTAGGTATGCCAATTTACCCATTTTGTAGTCCCATTAGGCTAAGGATCTGAAGTTTTATGGTTAATATGGTAAGAAAACATCAAATTAAACTATGATTGTAAATGAATGTGATGCAGCAATTTGTCCTTGTTATTCATTAAATTTACATCCCTTAGGAAAATTCATGAGTTAATTAGAGTATTGACAATTCGATATTCGAATCCTCAGCTTTGAAGTTTACCACAAATAAGTAAATTAGCTCTATTACCCTATTTGTCAAAATTGTTAATCAGGTCATAATTCACGTCACCAGAGTACATTAAAGTTCACAATGAATTGGCCATTTTAATGCACTTTCCTTGGAGGAGACAAAGAAATTAAATAAATCAAAAGTTGTTATATGCCCTCTTTACGGATACTCGATAGTGCTATGAATACACGAATGATAAAATCACTAAAGAACGCATTTCCCATTTTGACTTTAATGCATAATTAAAATGAGAAAATATCTCCAATTTTGTTTCCTTCTCTTCTTCTAAACTGCATCAATACTAATGCTAATCACTGTGGGTGTTTTTTTTATTTTAAATTAATTTTGGTTAAGTTTCATTGAACAGTCAAACGATCATTTTGAGGCTATTTTGTATTAACCCGAAATACCCCCCCCCAAGAAATTCGTTATAAAGCACTGTGATCTTATAATTTTGATACGAATGAATAGCCTCTGTCCTCTTCTTTCCCATTGATACCAAAACAAGTTGTAACATACGTAAGTATGGCGTCAACAATTACGTCCCAAAATTTCCCGCGAATTCGGCAATTGGGATTTTTTTCTAGAACATAGCAAAAATCCGATTTTGCGCTAAATTTGATATAATAAATCGGATATATCATGGGCAAGTTTTCATTCAGCTCTAAATTTTGGCAATTGACTAGTTTTTAAACATAAAATAAAGTTTTTAGAGCTAATGAATTTCAAAATAGCCTATAAATATTCTTGGGTGACAACCAACCACCCCCTATACCCTTCGACTTTGACGGCATTAGTTCGTGTCCGTATGTAAGGGAAACTTGTTCCCGTGGGGCCTTTCGTGTTTATTTCTAATTTGTATTGATTCTCATATACTATTGAACCATTTTACAAAAATCGATTGTGCCACTTTTTTTCTGAGCATTTATAAATAATTTTTTATGCAAATAATATGACGTCATTAAAAAAATCGTAAAAAACGCTCAAGTACCATGGGGAAAAAGTTTTCACTGAAAAGTCGAAATAGTATATTTCCTTTGCACCATTACAACGCTATCTGGCGTTTTCCACCTTGATAGCGCTTCAATTGAGATGGCTGCCAAAAACGGCCCATTTGAGTCATCCTTAAAATTTTCATATAAATGTAATATTTTGTTATACCAATTCCAAATTTGTATTTAAAGTGTAAGATTAATTTCCTTGACCATCGAAACTCGTGTCTGTCTTTTCCGTTTTGATAACAATGAGAAATCCCGCGATGGGAGACCACTCGTCTGGGCCGTTTCAGACTTTTCAAAGCTACAAATTACCTATGTCTGTATTAATTTAGTTATGTATCATCCATAAATTGTTGTAAGGAATAAATTTGGGGGTATGAGACATTTTTATCACCGATATTTATATTATATTACTTTATTTGTTATCCATTCTTAAATTTCAAGATGTTGTTCAGTGAAAACAGGTCAACATGGGGCAATTTGGTAAGGTTACAGAACTTAAACGGAAGGAATATTTCCATAATTTTTCATGTGAGTCTGTTAACAAACCAAAATATACGAGACATGCATTTTCTCATTGTCAGGTTATATTGGTGTTTCATTCAATTAACATTCTACTTTAATGTATTTTTGGATAATATACCTAATATATTCAGATGGTATCTGTACTTTTAACCCGAACTTTGAAGACGTCATATTGGCTGCCATCTTTGAATTAAGGCAAGATGAGAGGTAAATATATGCCTGAAAATAGTTTACGATGCCTTTAAAATAATACATGGTTTCTTTCTTCCACACTTTTAATTATATCTAGTCAAGTGTGTATTTATCACAAATTTTGCATTTTTGATGGACTTTTGAGACTGTTATACCCTCCTGGATCTGATCAGCTTAAGCTTGATAAGAGTTAGATTACTCGTGAAAATATATGTGTGTTTTTTTTTGTTGTTTTGTTCTTCCTCATATTAATATTATTTTGGGGGGCCAAGTACCCACTTTTAATATTTTTCATTTTTTTGGACCGCCATCCGTGAGTATTGCTTGGAATGCTGCATGTTTCATTGTTTTTGTTTTAACATTTTTACTTCGTTATAAATTTATAAAAGGAAGCTAAAAACGGTTGATTTGATGTGTACTGGTGTATTTAATTTTTAAATATGCGTCATACTTAATTGCATGTAAATGGTGAACACACACACCTCGAAAAAATTGGCACCATCATTTTTTTGGTTCACTCCATTATATAAGTTCCCGCGAGACGGAAAATTAACATTCAAAGCCCACGGAACACCCATGGCCACCGACTAATTACCCAATTCCGGTGAGGGCTCAACCTTCACCATCACATTTTTTTTTTTTCGCTAAAATGACCGGAATGATGAGAACATGATTACACAGGAAGCTTTTACGAAGTTTTTTTGGAATTTATTGCCCAATGTGAAGACGGGGTTCAATGGGTTAAATTGTTCAAAATGTCGTTCTCCAACTGGTTGAGCAAATAATTTAAGGGGTCTCGGTGTTGGGCCTATGCATTATTTATGCATAAATCCACCACTGACACTAGGGCATTTGAATCTACTTCCAGACTGGAACAACTTGTGGATAATTTTTTAGCTGTTAATATTAATTGATCAACTCATGTCGAAAATAGACAGAGCGCTACGCTTAGAACCCTTGATAGATCACTGTGTAAAACATATCTAAACTTACAAAAAGCCTTTGAGTAGACGATAAGAAAATTCTCGTGAAATGAATTACTTAACAAGTTCCAATTTAGACCAGATATATAGGAGAAATTTCAATTGGCATATCAAAAATTCTTATAACATGTATGTAGTATTGTGTTCGTCAGAATGTGCACTAATAATTCCAAAGAACATTATTTATTTGATGTTTTTTTTTAATTATTCAATATCTAAGTTCGGCTTTTCTAATGTATAGCTCTAAAATATACGTTACAACATTAAGATGTAGTTTACAAAATCATTATAAAAAGTAATTTAGCTGATTATAAATGTCAGGTAATTTTGCCCATTTAAACTTAACATCCGAGATCTAGAAAAATCAACACCCTGGCCCTAACAACTATTTAATATTCAATAGAAATCTATATTCACTGGGTAATAACTAAAAATAGGGACAAAGTCATAGGTTTGATCAATAATTGGTTCCCAATTTAGTTGAATTTGATCAATTTTGCGGAAATTTAACCTTTCTTGTCCTATTTCGACTCCGAATCTATGACTGGCTAGAAGTCTATTTACCATGTTTACTTAATTATATCCCGTGGGATGTAAACGCATATATTCTTTTGACCTACTGTGCAAAAAGAAGACATAATGTTAGAGTAGGACAAAGTGAAAAAAAAAAAAAAAAAAAAATTTATTCCACTTTGACTCAGAAATCTGTAAAATGAAATGACTCACCTGATGAAAAGGCAAAACACTTAAATGACCTACTTTGAAAAGAGAGCCAACTGGCTTTCTATTCACTTATTATGACACTTTTGGATGTAAGTGATTTAACCATTTTGGAACAATTGTGACCTTATTGTGGTCATTTTGATCAGAAAATATGAAAACTAGAATGACTAAAGCTACTTATAGACGTTTCCTTGCGATGTAACGGCAAAGGTTTCCTTGAAATTTTTTGTCAAACGAAAGTTTTGGGACTGAGGTATCCATTTTTTGACAATTCAGATTTTTCTATTGGCCAATTTTACACCCGGAAAATCTATCAATCGGAATGACTTCCATTTTAGCCACTTAAATGACTCCTTTGAAAATGAATGGATACGTTCTAATCGATTATTTTAAGAAAGGAATGTATTTCGACTGATTTACCTATTTTTGGACAATTTTGACCCTTTTTGGCCATTTTGACCCCAAAATTTGTAAATTTTAATGGCTCCCACTATATTCACTTAAATATGACTCCTTTAAAGGTAAATAGACATGTTATGATAGATTATTTGAAGAAAGGAATGCATTTCCACTGATTTACCTATTTTTTTGTAAATTTTGACCTTTTTTGGCCATTTTTTACCCTAAAATAAAAAATGTAGAAAGGCCAACACCCCATACGTTGATGTACACCCCATTGTGGTATGAATCCACTAGGTTGGACCTTTGTAACAAACAACGCCGTCAAAAATCATATTTTGGTCCTTTGGCCGGCCGTCTACAGGCAGCCTGCCGAGAGATTGTTACAACAGTTTATAGCTGAGGCAAATTGATAAGATGGATTACAGGTGTCAGGAAGAAGTTAAATTTTCAAGTAACATCTAAATTACTTGAAAAAGCTGTGTATACTCATTTGGAGGCCTACTTGAGGGATAATAATATTTTGTACACTCCAAAAAATGTTGAGTAAAAAAAGTCACAGCTCTTAATGTTGAGTAAAATCTTAGTCAAAGTTTAGTAAACCTTACACAAAGCTGAGTATATTTTACCCAACAATGACCAAGATTTAGTCAACAATGAGTAAGGTTTACTCAACTTTGACTAAGATTTTACTCAACATTAAGAGCTGTGACATTTTTTACTCAACATGAGTGTATGCACTGTTGCACGTTTAGAGTCCCTTTTTACAGTATTTGCACGTTTTGAGTCCCGGCTGACAGTCAAAACACAGTTTTTTAAAGAAAATTGTTAACAGTGTGGGTATCAATCTGGGTTCAAGAGTTCATTTTCAACCGATACCTGCCCGATCCACCATAATGACTATATCAGGAGTCAAATGTCCATTGGTAATTACACCGGTTTAGTCCTAATTGATCCACAGAAGGCATTTGATACTGTTGACTATGTCATTCCCTGCAAGAAACTGAGAGCCATGGGGATCGCTTCCATTGACTGGTTTACATCGTACCTGACTGATAGGAAACAAATTGTCAATGTTAATGAGGTCGACTCTGATCCCCTTGGTGTCTCCTGCGGCGTGCCTCAAGGGAACATACTCGGCCCCTTCTATTTCTCTGCTACGTGAATGACATAGCCAGCAGTGCAGTGTCAGGTGCAAGCTCCTGCTTTACGCAGATGACAGCGCCCTTTTGGTGTCCGATAAAGATTCAGAACACATTGCAGACAAACTTGGTAATGAGCTTGAGTCATGTAGGCAGTGGCTTGTAGACAACAAACTCTCCTTACATCTTAGGAAAGACCGAGTTATGTTATTTGGTATAAAGAAAACGCTCAATAAGGTGAATTCTTTTTCAGAGTTTCCTGTGGTGGTCAAACAATAAAGGCCTCCACGGTTGCTAACTATTTGGGAGTCAGCCTTGATGAAACACTGAATAGTGAGTCATTTCCCAAGAATCATCAAAATGCTGCTTTTGCAAGTTTGAGGTTTTTATTATCCAGGACCTGCTTAGAACCCCGCTTACAATTCATTCATCCGCAAGAGATTCTGAGACTAGATTTTTTGGGAGTTTTGTGGCCATTTACATTTAAAGATCACACGTTCTTTTCGAAACCGGCTTGCGAATTCCGAAAATCCTAGATGGCCTGCCGTAGCCATTTTAGAATATAAATTTTAATTTGGATACGCTAAAAGGTACTTGTGTAATACCTCGTTTTAGGGGTTTTTGGGTGCTGTGAATTCATTTCTGACATCGTTTTATCATTAGATGAGAGGTCCATGTTACATGGTAATGATTTGAATTCCAGATGGCCCGCCGGCATGTCATAGAAAAGTACACATTTTGGATGACTTAACCTAGTATTAAATGTTTACTACATCGTTTATGGGGTTTTTTAGGTGCTGGGAATCCATTTCTGACATCGGTTTTATCATTAGAGGTCCAGGTTACATGGATTGGGAATTCCAAGATGGCCGACGGCTTTCATATGTTTAGTACAAGCATTTTGAAAGATTGATCCTAGAATTATGTGTATTACCGCGTTTTAGATGGTTGTAGGTGCAGGAAATCCATATTTGACAATAATTTTTATTCAATTAGACCATTGTATAACAATGCTAGAACATTTAAGTTTGTTGCAGCCATCTTGAATTTCAAAATGGCCGCCACCATTAAACTACTTTGTCCATATATCTGGGTGCCCTGAGATTCGAAGGCAAATCCTGGTGTCTACAACCCCTTTTTTAGGGTCAAGATATTTCAATGACACCATTGATACAATGCTGAACCATTCATTTGCGGCAGCACTCTGAATTTCAAAATGGCCAAGACCAAGAAATGATATAATTACATACATTCGCCTTTGAGAGAGGTAGAAGCATGATTCTTGTGTCCTATCCCCATGTTTACTAGGTCAAGGAATTCCAAAAAAGATCAAAGGTAACTTACTGGTTTTCTTTGTTTGGTGCAGCCATTGGTTGTTTGGTTTAACGTAATTCCCTCCAGTGGAGATAGGAGCACCAAGTATAGACATATAGTGTCAAAATTGAACAAAAGTCAGTTAATTTGGTACATGTGGGAGTTTGGCGGATAGGAATATTTAGAAGTGACCTTTATGGCCAAAACACAGTAGTGACAGGGTTGGTAGTGAACAAATGTTACAGTGACCAATTTGGCAGTGTCATTGTTAATGACATGGTTGGTGGTTAACGTATTTAGCAATGTTCCTTTAACGGCATCGAATGACTTAAGCGACAATTCGGATAAGCGCACGTGTTATCTCATTCCGTATTTACACTAGTTTTGGGCGTAGTTGCGATTTAAGTGACATGGTTGGCTGATGGTGTTATAATTGGCCAGTGACAGGCTGATGGTGTCGTAATTGTCAGTGACATAGCGATGGTGTCAGCGTTTGCAGTGTCATAATTGGAAGGACCTAGCTGAT
Organism: Ophioderma brevispina; assembly: GCA_023653785.1. NCBI lineage: Eukaryota > Metazoa > Echinodermata > Ophiuroidea > Amphilepidida > Ophiodermatidae > Ophioderma > Ophioderma brevispina. The sequence continues at coordinate 8,095 of JAMKCH010040396.1, forward strand.
GGTGTCATAATTGGCATTGTCTTTTTATAATTGGAAATGTTTCTTTTGTTGGTGACATAGTTTGGTATCAAATGCATCATCAGAGTCATCGCGTCTTCGTTCTCTGGTGAAACAGGTGGAAGTCCCCTGATCGTTAATCACCGTCATCCTAATCACTTGTATCAAGTCCCTCTCTTCATCTGCAAGAGCTTCGAAAAGAGTCGGTCCATCAACCCATAATGGTTCTAAGTGCCCAGAGTCTAGAGTCCATCCATGTCCATCAGTTGGATAGGGAATGTCTACAACGGAGTATCTGCTAGCTCCATATAGCAAACCCTGATAGTTCTCCTCTAACGGATGTGTTGTGATAATCTGCACGACTGGCCGAGGTGCAACATAACCTCATCACACATTTCTCCTTGATGAAAGTGTACCTGAGTCTGTCAACACTCTTGAATCCCGGTCGACCATAGATTGCAAATGGAAATTCTTACGAAACTAGCAACATTCCTTCGAGACCTCCCATGCCTTCCTAGGGCTGCTAGGATGGTTGGAACTTTGGGAAGCTTCTTCTGCATCACTTTGATAGGTTTCACCTTCAACTGTCACCTTGAAGGCACTAGTTGTATCACAATATGTGAAGGCATGTAGGGCCAAAAGCCAACAATTACGTCCTGAGTAAGCCCATTTCTGTTAGATTGATGAGTCTGTTTCCTGTCCAGTGTCAAACAATATGGTGATGGTGAAAGAGACTGAAAGTGTAGGAGAATGAAACATATATCGCTGTCTGCTACGTACCAAGTTCAAGGAGTGTTGACAGCCGCAGGTACACTCCTCTCATGGAGAAACTGTTTTTTGATGACGGTATATTGCAACTTGCTGCAATGTTCACCTTGCCACGTTACCACCGTGTCGTGCAGTTTTACGACAACATATCTGCCGTAGAGTTGCCGTCAGGTGCGATCAGGTTCCTATACTCCCGTTGTCAGGTTGTTATACGTTCATCTCCACCTGATGGACATGGATATACACTAAAATCTGGTCATTTAGACCACTGGGTTGATTGTCCGATTCTTCCAAGCTCTTTGCAGACGAATTAGAGAGACAATATTCCGGGTGCGACGATTCAGATGATCAGGACTCTCCGCCTTTTTCATCAGAGAACGAAGACAGCGATGACCTCTGATGATTCATGATCCAACTAGTCACCAACAAAAATACATTTCCAATTATGGAGGCAGTGGCGAATTATTACGACCATCAGCATGTTAACGTCATTAGTACTGCCAATATGACATCGCCAATTATGACACCGTCATCTATGTTACTTTCCAATTATGACACTGCCAAACGCTAGCCTGACACCCATCGGCTATTTCACTGTCAATTATGACTCAGCATATCACTGCCAATTATGATACCATCAACTTGTCAACTTTTCAATTATGACACTTCTGACACCACAGCCAACGCATGTCCCTTAAAACCTCAACTACACCAGCTCTAGTGACATAGGACTAAATAGTGTACACTATCGATATTGTCAACTTACGGCATAGATGCCTTTTAAGAAACATTGGTAAATACGAGTGTCCACCAACAACTATGTCATTACCAATGACAACTTCCAAACTCTGTCCCACCACACATATGTTCACTACCAACTATGTCACTACTGTTTTTGGCCATACATGTCTCCTTCTAAAATATGTCAAATCCACCAATTCACATGCATTGCATTTCCCAAATGAATGCTTTTGTTCAATTCGAACTATATGTCTATACTTGGTGCTCCGATCTCCAATGGAGGTGAATTAAATTTTCAACCAAATAAACCAATGGCTGGCCACACCAAAGAACCCAGAAAAGTTACCTTTGATCTTTTGGGATTCCTTGACCTTGAAACATGTGGTATATGAACCAAATCATGCTTATTAACCCTCTATCAAGGCGAATGTATGTAATAATCCATTTTCTTGGTGGCCATTTTGGAAATTCAGATTGCTGCCGCACATGTATGGTCCAGCCTTGTTAATCAACGTGTCATTGAAATTCCTTGACCCTAAAACATGGGTGTAGTCAGACACCAAATTTTGCCTCTACTAATCTCAAGGGACCAAAAATATAGAAAAAGTATTAGTTAATGGTGGCGGCCATTTTGAAATTCAAGATGGCTCAACCACTAATGGTCTAGCATTTTTACAATGGTCTCATTGAAATCCTTGACCCTAACTTTGTTTCTCGACTCATAAAAATGTCTCAAATATGGATTCCCTACACCCTAAAACCATCTACAACGAGGTATTACCCATAATTCTAGGATGTCTTTCAAAATGTGTACTTTACATATGACAGCCGGCGCCACTTGGAATTCCAAATCCATCCCATGTAACATGGACTTCTAATGATAAAATGATGTCAGAAAATGAATTCCCAGCACCGAAAACCCCATAAACCCCCGAAATGTTTAAACAGAATACTAGGTTTCCTCAAATGTGTACTTTTCCTATGACTGCCGGCGGCCATCCTGGAATTCCACAAATCCCTACCAGTACACATGGACTCTAATGATAAAAACGATGTCAGAAATGACTTCCGCTAGCACCCCCAAAACCCCTAAAACGAGTATTACACATACTTTTAGGTATCCAAATTAAAATTTATATTTTAAAATTGCTACCGGCGGCCATCTTGGCTTATACGGAATTCGCAGCCGGTTTCGGAAAAGCACCTGTGTGATTCTGAAAGGTAAATGGTCCAACAACTCAATCAAGTCCCAGAAATTCTTGCGGATGAATTGTACGCGGGGTTCTAAGCATGTCCTGGACTATATAGACCAGCTGGTAGTTTCACTTATCCATACCGTAAGACACTTTGCAATGCTTCTTTTATGTGTCATTTTGATTATATATGTTGGCTTCACAGTATTCTCTCTCACACAACACCCCTAAGAACAGAAACTTCAAAAACCATGCAAAATAATTGGTGCTGTTTCATTTTGGATTTGGGACCATCGCACACCCATCGGTCAGAGGCCTAGCTGACAAATTGGTATGTTTGTCCTGTACATCATTACAGGGTGATCCAAATGAAAATGATCAGGTTTTCAAAATATTCCATGAAACGGCCCCGGTTACCCAATTTCTCATTTTTAGACGTAACAAATCTTTGTAATAGACTATGGTCCCAGCCAGGGATAGCCTATATAATTTTGGTTGTTCCCAGAAATTAAATGGGTAATATTAGTCAACACCTTTTTCTAACAGTGGCATCAAACACACAAATTTCCAATCAACATATTACCAATCTGGCCCAGTTTAGAAAAGGCCATCAAAAACATCGGATGGATCAGGTCATAATAAGCAGATTGGAGTCCGTCAAAGTAATTAATTAGTCCGGCTTTTCTTTTGGTTCAGCTTTTGGTGCAATATTTGGAGTTTGGGTGTTAAATTTATTTACTGGATCTGTTGCCTGTTCTGCTTGGTTTCCTCAACCTCTCTTTTTCTTAAAGCACCCAATGGAAATAAGCTTCTCTATTTTTGAGGCTTTTTGGGCTATCCTTGATCCTCTTTTGATGTTTACTCCATATCCCCAAAATTCCGCTTTTATATCTGGTAAATCGTGCAATTGATCAATTTTTTGTATGTATAATGCTTACTTTTTATATCTCTTTAGTTCGATGGTGAGACCCTCGTTTATAATGTCAAGACTCTGTCTGAGGATGTAATCAACCACGATTACTAAGATGGGGAGTAAGAGTATCTCCTTGGAGATTCTAGTATAGTTGTTAGAAACTCCTTTGTGGGTTATGTAAGCTAGATGCATAGTTATCATACATAATGACAATTGCTTTGTTAGTCTCATCTGGGACACGGCATAGTTGGTGAGAATATGCAGCTGTCAAAGCCTTAGAGGAGGGGTGATGAACGAAGTTGAAAAGGGAGCTGGTTTGTTTCCCATGTAGGTGTAATTCGCCATGGAATAGTGGATTCTTCCAGATTACTGCAGGGATTTTGTGGGGACCAGAAGTCTTGATGTTATTCAGTTTCTTCAGACTGAAGCTCCTCTATAGTGAAAGGTCCAGTCTGGATGGGATGGGTGTCTGCTTTTGACGTGATTGAAGAAAGGTTCATCAAGGCTGACGTTGCGCGTTATTCTGAACCGGTTTGCCAAGTAGAGAACTAAAGTGTCAAGGCGCTCTTCAGGTGTTTCGCCTTTGATTCTTATAGGTGGGATAGACTTCATATCAGTCAACTCCTTCAGGGCCTTCCAGACAGCAGTGTGCCCTGTTTCCAGGATGTAGGGTGTCAAGCGCTTCAGCCTTGGACTTACATGTTCCTCAAGCACCACGGTGTAGGCATCATCAAGTGCAGCCCTAGCGGTGTCTGGATTGTGCTTAGAACTTCTATGGATTTAGCACGGTACTTAGCTGCAGACTTCATCTTCTCTGGCTTTGTTAACTTTGTCATTTGAGGCAAAGGCATGCAGCAGTCTTCTTCTTTCTTCTGGGTAGCATATCCAGCGAAATACTACATTCCATCTGCCATGCTTTTGGCACAGATTTTGAAAGCATACTGCCAGTGTGTTGCCTTTGTATTTGCTTACCATACTATAGTGTTAGCGCGGGGGGTACAGGTGGCATGCTTTTGACAGATTTTGTAAGCACACTGTCAGTGTGTTGTCTTTGTATTAGCATACATCTGTATTGTTAGTTTGGTATGATGACATCAGTCTTAATCCACCTTCCACTTGACATGCTTTTGACACAGATTTTGAAAGCACACTGTCAGTGTGTAGCCTTTGTCCATACTGTAGTGTTAGTTTGGTATGATGACATCAGTCTTAATCCACCTTCCACCTGGCATGCTTTTGACACAGATTTTGTAAGCACACTGCCAGTGTGTTGTCTTTGTATTTGCATACCATACTGTAGTGTTAGTTTGGTATGATGACATCAGTCTTAATCCACCTTCCACTTGACATGCTTTTGACACAGATTTTGAAAGCACACTGTCAGTGTGTTGCCTTTGTATTTGCATACCATACTGTAGTGTTAGTTTGGTATGATGACATCAGTCTCATTCCACATTCCACCTGGCATGCTTTTGACACAGATTTGGAAAACACACTGCCAGTGTGTTGCCTTGGATTTACCTTGGATGCCACACCTCCATCTTCATATTGGTAGTGATGAGAAGTGTGGCTGGGTTTAGGGAGCTTTACAGCCCATTAATAACCCAATTTAGATAGTTCTTTTTTGAAACGGAGGAGTGTGGGCGATTGGGTGGCACTCTCAGGCAGCTTGTTCCACGAGTCCA
>JAMKCH010040397.1:0-14524 GCA_023653785.1 Ophioderma brevispina
GCCATATCCTTACTTTACTTCTTTGTTTCGAAGGTCATGGCAATAATACCTCAAGTTCTGGAAGAGTGTTCTGAAAGGACCTGTAACATCATCATCATCCTCCTTCTGCTGCGGAGCAGGCGATTACAAGGTAGTGTGGCTATCTGCTCAGCTTGTATCATGACTTATATACACTAGCCACAAGTAGGCTAAATAAGATGTGTGTGGACGTCCAGGTCTGCTTTTGCCATTAGGTGGTATGTAGAGAGCGGATCTTCTAGCAGGACTCTGCCTCTGGCAGACGAAGGAGGTGTCCAAGGAAACTCAGCTGGCGATAAGAGGCTCAGTGTTAGTCATGGAATATAAGATGGTGTTTGAGACACGGTCTTCCCGTTTTAGTCCAGCATAAGCCTAAAGGCAAGTGGTAGCAAATGCTGTTGATTTGCTTTCCATGTCTTGTGATAGACACCCAGGTTACTTTTTCTTTTTTTTTTTCACAGCCTAGAGTAGGATGGTCAAACAGGTAGTGTTGAATAACTGAATTTGCAAGATGGTAATTGGGGGGCTTGTCCACGACGTTCTAGCTCCAGAAGGCCTACATGCTACATGCTTGGCGTCTTCTTAGGTCGCTTGCAGCAGATTGCCATTTTGTAGCCAAGATATGAAATCTGCACTGGTTGATTGATCACTAGACTGAAGGGTTGGATGAGGGAGTGGCAATTGCGACATGTACTCTGTTTGGATATGCTTATTATGAGGCCAAGATTTCTGCTGCGCTGCCAGTATTGGCCAGCTGTGTCGTTGCCTCGGAAGAATGGAATTTCAGCAGGGCAATATCATCAGCAAAAATTCAAGTCATTCAATACTTGGCGCTATCGTCTGGAGCGGCGAGGGTGTGGTACAATTCTAGAGTTAAAAAGATGCGGCCTCTTCGTAGAAATCACTAGTATGATGAAATGGAATGGAGCTAAAACATCACCCTGTAGAACTCCGGTGGTGACTTCGAAAGGATCCGAATGTTTCGTCGACATTACTGCACGTTAGGGTTGTTGTATAGCGCACTTGTGGCATTCATACTGCTTCCGGATTCATAATGCCGATCACAGCAAACATAAACTTTCTATTTGATGGGAGCAAAGGCCGTCTTAAAGTCTTAAAGGTGACTGTAAGAGGAAAGCTGGTATTTGGAAATTACACACCCTTTGAGGATAGGGATCTGATGGGAAACAACTTCTCCAGACGAAATCCTACCTGGTTGCTTATTAAGATGGGGTCCAATGATCTCCCCACCTGATTCTGTTTAGAAGGATCTTGTTGTAAACCTTGGCTGCAATTGACAGAAGAGATATTCCTCGATGTGGTATAAGACTAAGGTAGAGGAACAACGACGCTAGTGGTCCATTGGCTGGTTGGAGTGAGAGTGATGTATACTTCAGTAAAAAAGCCATGAACTAACTTAGTCATTGCCTCACCACCATTGTGGAGTGCTTCAGATGTAATTGCACCTGTCAAGTCCGGCGGCCTTATGGTTCTTCATTTGGCTAGCTAGTAGCGTCCCTCTAGTGTTAGGAACCTGTAAAATTATCTTCTTAATTCAATTAAAACTTGATTATTAGAGATCGCCCCAACAATGATGAATCTGAGGTATTTCAGACATACTTTAGGTAACTTAGAAAGACAGGAACAATACAGATCCGTTACTACTTCTTAAAACATCACCTGATAGGAATTCATACAACGGCTTCAAATCCTTTGAAAAACTCATCGTCACTGGCAATACAACGTATATGGAATTGGATGTATCAGTCATCAGGCATTCCTGCCCACAGTACGAAACGATCATCTGCTCGGATCGGAGTAACTGAATTATAGAGGTAAGGCCTATTCCCACACACAATGCCTTCGAAGTTCGGACCTTCCAGAGCGAAATCCAAGAAGGTAAGTTGACCACATATCCAGCAGGTGCCCTGATTAGAGTCGTACAGGTGATTCGATTGGGATAGTTTTCGGGGTCGTTGGGTGAACTGAATGTATTTGGAGCCACCGTAAAGATATTATCACATGACGATACGTGTGTAAGATGAGAGAAAAAAATATAAAAAGTTTTTTTAAACAAACAAACAAACGAAATCGTAGTCGATTAATTATTAGAATGTTGGTAGACGTGAAAGTAATCTTTATTTAATGATTTATTACGATTCTGTATTTTCTACCTACGTGGTCATAAAGTGACACGTTAGTTGTAGGCTTACTGTAATTTGCGAAAAATACGAAACAGAACTTCCCATTGGTTTACACGCTTTAGTCCGTCATGCATGCATAACGGGGCATAACGGAATAAAGCGGTAACCAATTGGGAGTTCTGTTTCGTTCGTTTCGTTTCGCAAAATACAGAAGCCGTTAGTTTATTGAGTGCTCAGAATCTTCATAATTTCTCTGAATTAATGCAATAGTTAACTGGGTAAGTGTAGAAAATAGCATTGAAATCCCGCAAACGAAGGCATTGTCTGATTCAAAATATACATAGCGACTGGCTCCACTGTTTTTTTTTTTTTTTATTTTTCATGTAAAAAAACAAGTCTGAGGAGGATCAAGTCCCACACACAACGTCAATTAACTTGTCATCTTCCCTTTGATATGAATCATATATTTTTATCGGGTCAAAGTCAGTGCGCAACCTGGAGAGCCGTCCCGTTCAAGTTCCACATCAAGCAATACTAACAAAACTCTGTAGTCTGGGCTTGCGGTGATACGAGTAGGGCATGACTATCTTCGGGGTACAAGTCGGGATAGTGTGGAGAAGTAATTGCTTCCTTGGGGGTGATAGAAGTTGTTGTGACACTCCTCAACTGTTGGAAAATGCAATATTGATTACTCAAAAGGCGGGCTTGACAGTTTAAGTACGACATTTAACGTTCAATATTAAAAAAGAGCGGAAGGAAGAAGAAACTCGTTCTTTTTAACGATAATGGTATGGACATTGAAAGTTTCTAGTTGGCATTTTCGGGTAATACGTATTCGTTTCTGGGTGCTCGTTTGGTCGGGAAGTTCATCCAAAAAAAATCATAGGCTTTGAATTAGCTTAATTACAAAGGTAACAGACATATATTATTTCTTCTCCTCCCTCCCCTCTCAATTTCTTCTGATAGTTCACCCGGGGGGCCTCCTATCTTGGAGGTGAGCACATGTAAGGCTATTAAGAACCCCCATTTTCAGCAGGCGGCGTCACCACTTAAACAAGATTCCACGCGAGCAGTGACAAAACTATAATTAGGAGGATGTCACACAACTAATTATTACATATTTCTCTCGCCAATTACCGCGAGCCGTTGCCCAGTGATAAGGAAGTAGGGCATAACATTACGCACGCCAAAGCACAAAACGAAACTCTTTACAACATCATTGACACCATATCGAAAAGCGCGCCACGCTTTAAAATAATTAACCTGTTGGGTCACATGTGATAGGCTATTCCAAAGCACAGGAAGCTTGCACCTGAGTCAAATTATCCAATTACATTTCATTACCATTTTGCTCATAATAATTTCATAGACACTAGTACAATTTGTGTTTCAATACCGACTCACAAGTCCATATTAGCGGAAAATGTCCAGTGGTTTTAGTTCTGACATCGTCTTTAATGATACTGAATTGATTATAGGCACAAAGCAAAAACCCACTTCGTCAAAAATTTCAAATCCATGGCATCGTTCCATTATACCCTTTTGCTAGTTTCGATCGGTCGTGTTTTACATTCAATTCACAAAAGTCTTATTCCTACCCTGTCGCCCGCAACACATTTGTTTTTTTACTGTAGTATTTCACACTTTTTGAGGTTGTCACTTACTTAGTTCATCGATTCTTTCCACCACAAAGTTTCAAAAGTGAGGATGCGATAATTAATTAGTTATAATTACAGATTTTTGTAATTTCACATACTGTCGTTTTTTAAACCCGCCATTTCATTACACGGTTTGATATTGCTTTGTATTTTGCTGATCCCAAAATAAACGATTTCACATAAAGATCTATTTTGCGTATTTCCATAGGTATTTCGGAAACAAGTTTCCACTGTGAAATCTATTTTACGTAATTGCAAAACACGGTGTAATATGAGTCGTATTTTGCAATATACATTATTGTGATTTCACATACAGCACTTATAACTTTGTTGCCCTATAAGAATATAATTGCAGTATTAAGTTTAATTTATGGTTTATATGGACTTTAAAATGTTTTCTTCAAAACAGTAAAGTGTAGAGTTTTTTTTGCTTCGTTCTACGTATAGACATGAAATGTCGCGATAGATTGGAATTGCGATTTTCTCGGAAATCGGTTTTGTAAAATACGACAGGTGTGATGTAGGCGACGACATGGACTATCGCAACCTCGTGTCAAGGCGCATCGGATTTCCATGATTGTACATGCACGACCCCGCCCCCCCCCCCCCCCTGCAGTAATTGGTTGGAATACGATCACACGACATGCATTACGCATGGTGTAGGGTGGTGTGACGTCGTAATTAGCACGACGTGTCACGTGCCTCGTTTTGTTGTGGTTTGAGGGATTCTTTTGCGTGTGGATGGCAATGGAGTAGCGGTTGCACGGCGGCAAACCTAGACTCTTATAATATTGTGAGTGTCCGGTAAAAGTGTGTTGTGCAACAGCCGGTGCAATGATCACCAATGTTGCCAATCATGGTTTGGTAGCCCAACTGGGCGATTTTGGCTGTCTGCCGGGAACGGGCAAAGGCCCACAAGCGAAAATCGCGAAGTTTTTGCTACTTTTCACTTTCAATGACGACATTGTAAAAAAGTAGAGATAAATGCGATTTGAAAGTTTTTAAGTTGTTCTTACACACACAATGCTGTCTGCTAAAAACAAGCATAGAAATCAATTCAGAACACCGCCCGTAGGGTCAGTGTACAGCCGTGTATGACCGGTGACAAATGACTGATGTCAATCAATAGCGATACAATAAAAAGAAAAGAAAGAGAGTGAGCACCTACTATAGCTACTGAAGCGAAATTTCTTTCCTAAGTTAACTTTCATGTATCACAATACAGCTTGCATGATGTTTCTATTGTTACGGTATCGCATGGGTCTTTATTGTAACGTGAAGGTTATATTGCATTTAAATCCCAACATCGCCAACAATCCTCGAGAAATTAATTTGATCTTGATTTGTTCAAGGAAATTGATCGAGTGAATTGATTGACGAACGCAAAGAAGTAATGGTTTCAATTTCGAAGTGGGCTGATAATTTGTGGCAACCCTGCGTCTGTATGCATAAGCCCGACGTGATTACGCGGGACCGGCTGGGTTATTAGCATATTTGATGAATATTGCCTAGGTACCTATGGTGAAAGTGTTCAGATTGTTTTGAAATTTTGCTCGATATTCAGAAGGGTCGAAGGAAAACTACCTGGGGCAGATATGTAGTAAAGAAGCTACCGGGCCTAGTAAAATAGCCCCACTGCAGGCCCGTGTAGGAAATTACGTTCAAAAGTAAAAATTTTGGAAAGGCTGCAGCAGTACCCTGTATGGTTTTCAACAAAAGTATAATAGTTTGGTATCATAAAAGATACAAATGTAATTACAATCTATAAATATACTATATCCAAAATATGCTTCTGTTTGGAGGTATGACTTCCGCCAAGTCGAGTTACGGTGCATTTTCCTTAAATACCAAGTTGTGTGTGTTGGGCGGGCATTGCAACTTCCCCGGTTTTTATGGCGGATTTCCCCGTCAACTTGTTGTAATCAAAGACCCCATATATTTTGAATGTTGCCCAAAGACCCCCTATCTTAAAATTTACCATAACTGTTACCACAAGAACCTATGTGGGGAAAAATTTTACAAATTTTCACTCAAGACCCCTATTGGGTGAATATTTTGCAAAATTTTCTTAAAAGACCAATTTTTGAAAATTTTGCAAATTGTCACCCAAAAACCTCTATTTTGGGCAATGTTGCCGTCTCTCACCCAAAGACCCTATGTTTAGTCCTCTGTCACCGAATGCCCTGGTTTCGGAAGAGCCAGCGTACACCGGTCCATGTCATATGTGATTGCCCCCGGCGTTCAAAAATCAGTAAAAGATGGCATTGCAAACTGATTGCAATGGACTAATAATAAAGAAGTATACATAAATAATATAGGTTTCCCGGCCAATTTCCAATTTACGTGTTCATTTTATAAACGGGACATTCGTTTTCGTACGAAATTGAACGATGATGTGTATGTTATTTCAATTAAGCAAAACGTAATTTCGATTTCGTTAAAGGAGCAGTCGACCGCGTAGAATGGTCGGCCAATTGCGTAACTAGCTCAATCGATTTCAATTGGAATATTAGCTTTGCGATCACTTCATTTTTCGCTTTCGCAATTGCGATAACAAAAATGAAAATGTTCTTTTGAATTAGAAATATTTGCGGTTCATCATATATTCAGGGAAAAAATCATTCCTTCCTAAGCATTTCGGCATTGAACAATATTATATGAATGATACATAGATGTAATGGAATTAAAATGACCTGATGGTAGCCTTATTTAAAAAAAAAAAGCAAAATGTAGACCTTTCTGAAAGGAATGAATCATGATTAAAGATAAAATGTATTCATTTGAAAGTTTTACATAATAATCCTAATGAGTGTAGCACAGATTCTCCCTATTAAAACACAGTGGCCTTTAAAAGACATGATCGGTATCAATGCTGAGCATGATACATAATTATAAAAAGGAAAATTAAGAAAGTGGTAGTGATTCTACATATAATGAAAGTGAAGATAACTACGGTGATAAGCTGAGTAAAGCAGAGAATGGATATGAACTCATAAGCACCTTCACAGAATGAAGTTATAGGATTTAAAGGATTTTTATTTGAAAAATGTACATTCTAATTGACAATTCAAATAATCATGCGAATGAAAATAGCCGCCATCAAGACAAATGTTTTAGTGTGTTCGAAAAGTTGAAAACACGTTTTAAATTGGTCCAGCCGTTTGGATAGTGGAATAAAAAATGTGCATAAATTGGCCCATAAAATTAATTAATGTGGTCACTCGCCCACATTTGGAGACGTTTTTGCTCAAAACATCAAAGAAAACATTCATGGGCAAATAAGAAACATATGTACTTTCATCTGATACGAAAATCTCAAGTTTGATGGAGTGAAGTGGGTGACGAGGTCATATATCGGATCGCCCACCTTTAACCTATTTTTTCAGTTACATTGAGTACATGCACGAAGTAAATTTGCCGGAAAAAAAATATAGGCCTAGAATGTATGTGTGTCCTGAATATATGAAATTTCTTAAAATTTGTTTTTGGACATGTTTAACAAATAAGATATTTTACTGATTTGGTCATTGTAGGTCTATTAATGTAAACGTATATTGTAGGTCTATAACGTAGCGTAATTGAAGCATAATCGGCAATTACAATAGCAATCTACGAAATTGAAAATCAACCGTGGATTGTTTCGCACCGTGCTTGTTTACGTATGCGAAAAAAGTTGATGATTTTTTCGAATAAAATGCAAACAGCGAAATTGAAATCATTAAAGACGGCGAAACTTGCATTACAATAAGCAACGGTTATGTGTACAACGAAAAAGAGGAAGCAAAAATATAATCAGGCGTGAATATAGTACGAAATTGTACTTAGGATTAGACCGATAAGCCCAAAACGTGCGGAACTGATTGCCAAATATTTTTTGGTTGATAAAAGTGCGAAATTGGCCGCCGGGGACAACTCATTAAACAAAATAAATAAATTAATGCCAACCATAAATAAATAAATACATAAAAGATAGATATAAATATCAAGATAATTTTTTCTATGGAATAAATGATAGTTAACTGAGAAACTTGGTAGTTTAGGGAAGCATCTGATTTAAACAGTGCGGTTATATTTGCCCACTAGATTGAAAGTGATTAGGATAGTTGTTCACCCACCAAATAGCCCGATACGAATGCTTTCTTCTACTTGCGTTCCGTCATACAATGTCAGTGTGTCAATAATGTCACACGTACATTGCTATCACTCTCTAGTTGGAAATCAGCGAAGACGAAATTGATTAAAACAGTGTATCCTCGGGAGCTGTTGTACCATCGTTGTGCAGGTTAAGCCTCCGGTGGGTAGGTTCGGGGTTCGGATAGTTCGAAGGTAAATGTCCATTTGAACAGCTGCTCCCTCTATTGTGTTCCGCCACAGTATGGTAACTAAAGAATAAAGGAGATTGCTGTGCACTGTATATCATTTATATTAGTCATAAAACATAAATGACTATTATGTGTTTTTATAAAAACTATTCGGAGGGACGGACGTTGTTACCTTTTAGAAGGAAGTAGTATAATAAACATGGAAGAATATGTTAAGATGATGGGTTAAAGATGATACAGTGGGATTAACAACAAACACATAATAAGCGAATGAATAAGACGCTTGAAAACAAACACAAAAAGCATCTTGATTGAAAACTGTGTGAAAAATGGTTTCAATGTATACAATACATGTCATTGCTCTGTACACATTTCCTAATTGAAAAGGGCCATTTAAGCGTGTACGACGTGTAGCCTTTTACACGTATTATATACTTAACCTCATCTAACCGAGCCATTTTTTGTAACAAAAACTCCCGAGGGGGTGGAGGTGATCAATCCTACCCCATGATTTTCGTTACCTGAACATCCGAGTCCTGTAAATTTTGGTACTACAACAGGGTACTTTAGAGTTTATCTTTCCATTGGTATCAAAATACGTACCAACATCCCCATCATGTTGAGGAAGTATGAAAATACTGCAATTATATAAAGTAGTCATTTCCCATCAAGTAGAGCCAAAAACCGCGTGAAAATCGGATATTCCTAACATTTTTGGCGAAAAATTGAATTTTCCCCTATTGTGTGTCTAAGGAAATGACCATTTTGCTAACATGCGAACTTTATGACGTCATTGTGACGTCATGCTAGGCAGTTGGTACTCATTTTGGTATCAATGGAACGAGGAGGATCATAGCTTGTATTGTACCAAATCAGTGCCTGTGAGTTTCTGTGTTTTGTGCTATAGGCATGTTTGTACTTTCTCCTCCAGAAAGGGTGGTAGCCAACCCCACGCCGCCCCCCCCCCACCCCATCCCTCACTTTGGATCACCCTGTATCCTTACCATATCCCCGGTGGATGTTTGTTTTTGGATGAAAAGGAGCGGGAAATGTCCAATTATTGGCAATACTTAAATAATTTGGTCCCAAAAGGGGTTTTTCGCAAGCCAGGGGAAAAAACCTGAAGGGGTGGTAACCACCTCCCCACCCCCCCCCCTTCGGTAGACGAGGGTTAAGAAAAGCCTTGCCTAGAAATTAAGATACTCACCTTCGGCATACTTTGAGATGAAACCATACTGATTCACGTTACTTGTTTCAAACTGGACAACTAACGTATTGTTGGACGTACTGGCACGTATAGGGCTTTGACGGTAGTTCTTTAAGCAAATGGCATTACTAATAGGCCCACTGGTAAGTCCATCTGATGTGAGCTTATTTTCACAAATACGTGGGTCTCAACTCTTTACTACTGCTAACAACAGGACATATAAATATGTAATCCTCTGTCCTCTGCTCATCTTCTAGTTCGGTGGTCAATCGCCATTCAAAATCACTGCCCGTGTTTATACTTGGGATCCATCTGGGCGATGCTAATTTTACCTACCGCTGATTCAATAAGTTGTGGATTATCAACACTGTATGGAACTAAGAGAATTGAAAATATATTGTTAAAGAAGCCTAACGACTGAATATATAAAGAACAAGACTTGCCTTTCCCTATTATGCGACAATACAAACACCACAACAGGGCCATTACTGACTTCGCCAATTCAGGTCTTTATTCTCTTCTAACCAGAGACAGTACAATTAATTATGAAATGATGTTTTCTCTATGGCGATATCACCGCACCACAACAGGGGATCTGCAAATCAGGTGACATCCTGTATCTGTTTGCTATGCTTCAAGTTAGTGATCGAAGAAGGTCCGGAACTCTTGCAAATATGGCAAATCACTGAGGTGTCCTAGCAATCTCTAGTTTGATAGCAATAGAGTTTAAGTCGTACTAAGCCGGGCTTGCTGTCTTTAACGGAATTATGTGAAAAATATGAACATTAATTCGGTAACATCATTTCTAAAATTTTCTAATTCTTACAACGAAACAGCCTGAAATTCCCCCAAGGTTGTGTTATTCACAACACAGCACATATATATACCCACACACAACCATACACACACACAACCACACACACAGCACACGGACACCATACACACACCACACACACACACACAAGCTGTAAATAATTAGTAATAACGATCTGTGACCGAATATTTTAAAGGCATAGTTTTTTTTTGCGAATGTGTTAATAGCTAGCTTTCTTAAATAATTAGGTACTCTATACAAATAATATTATAGAGTAAATTGTGACCTACGTGGAAATTTCTTCTCGATCTGCAGTGTGAGTTGGCAAAGTTTAACGTCGTTTGAAACTGTTTCAATTCTTCACCAGCAAATGAACAAGTATACGTCGGGAATACGTAACTGGTGTCGAAGGCAAGACATGTAAATCGGTCTTTTCCATGCAAAGCTGCCCACATCAATGTTTTATCCGATACCATCCTGAGTCTCTATCAATTGATTCGTTTAAATTTGGTGTTGAATAGAAACGGATCGAACGAACTCCATGTAGCCAACTGTTATGGTTGAAACAAAATTAACATGATATGGGTAAATTATTTAAAGATTTGTATAAACAAAATGAAAAATGCACGTAATAAAGATAAGCTTGTTACGAAACCTTCTATCTCCGATTCTTCAGGTAACTATTTCTTGAAAAAAAATATTTCGCCTCTTCTGATATTTACTAATTAAAAATTAATCATGCCAAGATCCGGCACTCCCCTTGGCACACAATTGAGGGGAGAGTCCATGGGGATAATATAGAGAGAACACTTTTTTTCTGTGTGATTGTTGCAGCGACTTGATAACACAGAATAACGGGATTCTTAACACCCTTTGTTAATAATATAATAATAATTAATAATTACGGTCCTGATATTCTAACGTTAAGGCTGAAAATTCAATATGATGCTTTGTGGGCTAAAATGAATGCAAACAGTCCAATGTTTTATGTGTTAATAATAGGATTTTTGTGGGATCACATGACCTATTTCCAGGGAATTTCCAACTGTGCATTGTGGATTTATTCAGTACAACCCCTCTGCGTTAAATGTCCAACATAAAATGTAACAAAAAGTAAACTGCCGGTATCCACCAATTGCAGCAATAAAAGAAATGTTCTTAATATACTCACACGAATGTTGTTGATCTTTACCTTTAAGGCTGACTCAGAGATTCCCGATGGAGGGCGCACCTCTTTCCAAACAAATCGTGTTTTTTGCACGTACGTGATACTTGTCCACATACTGTGTGAAATAACTAACTCAAATCGAAGTCCTTCATATAGAAAATCAGCACTTTGTTATAAAATTCACGGATCCGGAATTTTTGTTATACAGGGTTATCCTATGGCACGGTTATACTGGCATAAATGCCTTACTGCACTGAAAACCGAAAAACCGATTCATCTCTAACTTGGAATTCAGCATTTTAGGCGACTATCTTTATTCTGATACTGTTTTTAATACTACCACAAACTATAGTTCAAAATCTCTGAAGTTAGACTTTAAGTGACCAGAATTTGGTTTCACGCTGGCCGCTTTACGCGTGCGATTTCTTTTCGATTTTTCTTTTTTTGTAATTTTCTGACTTTTAAAATGCGCTTCTTTTTCATAGCAATGTTTAAATCAAAGAACCATAGCAATTTTGTTGCTGATATATGTGCACACATCATGGAAACGTAAACATTACATTACAGTAACATAATCTAACCCTTACTTGCTGAAAACAATTTCATCGTGGACTTTTGCTAAACCGTTACGTGGACAAACCCTTTGGAAAATGACGGTATTTTGCAAATTAGTAAATTGAAGAGCCATGGTCAGTGGGGCCATATCTTTGGCTTGATCTGCATCAAAATAATTTGAGGACGTGCCGTGTTTGGGGGTTATTCATAAGATCAAGGCCCATGCTTATACAATATTCTAAGCATTTATTTCCAGCCTACACTCCAAAAAATGTTTAGTAAAAATTGTCACAGCTCTTAATGTTAGGTAAAATCTTAGTCAAAGTTGAGTAAAGCTTACACAAAGCTGAGTATTTTAACCCAACAATGACTAGCTTTAGTCAACACTGGGTAAGGTTTACTCAACTTTGACTACTATTTTTACTCAACATTAGAGCTGGGACTTTTTACTCACCTGAGTAAAATATTTTTTACAGTGTCCTGCGACTGCCCCACTTGGGACCGGCGGCGTGGGTTTAACGATTTGTTCCCGGAACCCTCCCTCTTCACCTACAGAACTTTCATGAATTGTGTGGATGCTTTCTTTTCTTTCATCGTCACATGTGAAGCCAAGAATATTTGAACTGTGACCTAGAACATTCATGCGAGGTGATGAGCACGACGTTCCAATTAATGTCCCTACTTTACTTACGTTCCTTAAATGGAAACCCAAATATATGACTTGCGGAGCCGGACACTCCAAACCAAGCAAGCTCCATTCAAGGCGTTCTTACCTTGCTACTAGCACACGAAGTATTTTTGATTTTTCTTGTTATATTTACGATTTACATGTAACATCTGCGTTTAAAGAGGGAAAAAAGATGTTTCAGTGCATGGGAACTTTATCCACTACAAGTTAAGTACATTTAAGAAGAGGATAATAATCTCTGCCTGGTATTTTGTATCAGTCTTCGAAATCTGACTTTGGATTGTAAAATCAGTTTTAATGTAAAAAAAATGTGACAAAAGTCCGTTACGCAAGCCTATTCTGAACCTTTTCAAAAGCAAGGCTTATTTATTTAGCTAGTTAATTTAATTATGTTTATCTACAGTTAATATGAGCAAGGAATGACGGTGTTTAAAAAAAAAAAAAAAAAAAAAAAATAACTGGATTGGTTTTTTTATCAATTGGCTGAAATTAAAACAAACGGCACAGTCGAATTAGTGCTGCTAGAAAATTGTTATAACTTATTTTAAAGGCGCAGCCTCTCGATCTGTGTTGAGTATCTTGCGAAATATTACTTACTGCAAGTTCTTTCATCTCCTCCATACCGACAACCGTCCACAAGACCCGGATAGGAAAGTGCATTATTACCTTTGTACTGTAAAATCTGCACAGAAGCCTTCGGGACATTGGAACTCAGAGTATGAGCATTCAGGAATAGCTGGAAAGAAGGAAAATTATGAGACAGAAAGAAAGTAGATGCTGAAAGGGGCACTTCTTTCCCTGCACTGTCTTCCCTGAACTTAGATAATATAAAAGTTTTTATTTTATTTTATAACGTTGGCATTTGCATTTACTCTCGCGTGCTTGTGTATCCGTCCAAACCTGATGTATGGACTCTGTGATCAACATTTGTACCATTAGAATCAATTAAATGCAAAAAATGCCAATTTGGAATCGCCAAATGCCGCCTCCACTTGTCATAAATAGTGGAAATATTTGTACCGGCCATCCCAGAGCACCACGTTCAGTAATTCAAAGAAGAATACTTGCTTTTCCATAAAAAAAACACATTGTATTTTTGGAGTTCCATTGCTTGACTCTGTACAGCATCTACAGGCGAAACCGTTGTTGTTTACGCACCACGCTTTTATGTTTATTAAGTTTGGTTACTACCAGGAAACTGTGTTTTGTCAACTCTCTTTAACAACTTTCCACAAGTGGTTTAAAGCAAGGTAGAATAGAACTTTGTTGTTTTAATCTTTAACAACTTTTCTCGTGTGATCCAAGTCATGTTCGTTTTATAATTGATATATGACTTTAGAGCCAAATTGAGGATGGGTAATATTTAGCTGTTTATCTGATTTCGCTTTTGAATTTTGACATTCCCGGCGTCTGTAGGCATATGATGATTTCATTTCTTTAATTTGGTAGCCACTATTGTAATCAATGAGGTTTGTGAAGTTGCTGTTTGTTTTGTTGTTGTTTTATGTTTCACCACGTATCATAATTAACTACTCCTCGAACTGTCAAATAATGTTTCCTCTGGCCTTTGTTTTTGCAGAAATGAACTATAGTTCTGCTTACAAAACCATTTACAAATCATTAAAGGTTCAATTGTCAGGAGCACCCCTGATATAGATCCACTCTCCCATAAACATCACGGTACATCCATTAATACACACCAGACCTCATTTTTGTTATAATATGGCACTTACCTCCGGGTTTCTCCCCGTCATAGATTGGTTGCATCCAATCACTAAAAGCATAACATCTGGTGTAAATTCCTGGTGTGATCATCAACTGCACAAACTGACTAGAGTTAGGCCAGCAAGGTACCAGGTATCTCCAAACTTGAGTGACTAACGACCTCCATCATCAAAAAAAGAGGGGTGAGGAGAGGGAGAAGGGGAAAGAGAAAAAGGATAGATTGGT
>JAMKCH010040398.1:0-14728 GCA_023653785.1 Ophioderma brevispina
GTAGTGCTGTTCTGCTGATTTAGCTGCCGAAACAGAAGGGACTGGAGCACTAGGTACAGCAGGTCTGCCACTGTCTCTTTTCGCTATGGTTGCATATTCATTGATGGCAGCATACGCATATTCGTTTTCTATCTCTCCTGTGTCGCCGTCTGGTGGAAGAATACCTGGCCGTTTACCGGGTGAGATTCCTTGCTCAGCAATAGGTATTGGTCCGGACACCGAGTAAGCTGTTGAAAGCAAAAGATACATATATAATTATATTTATTTCTTCTTTCCCGTTAAAGTGCCTTTTTATATTTAATTACACATCGGTTTTTCTTTTAAGACACAGTTGTTCAAAGTCAATTTCCAGCAATTATCCAACATTATTTACAAATAAAACATATTTTTCTTATTGATAAAGACCTATTTTGTGTGATTTTTTAAATATAAATGTGGTTTGACATCGGTTTGATGATTTATGTATAACACTGTTTTGTGGAGAATACTGATGATATTAATGTTTACTTCAAGCTATATATTTCTCCGTCTTTTGCTATATGTGTTTCTTGCTATTTGACTGCCGACTGCATAGGGTTTGTGTTGTACCAAATGAAGTGCATAACAAGATTGCGCTGGCCAATGACAGCAAATACGAAATTGTAATAGTTTGGTGACAAAGGTGAGGATTATTATTATTGATATGTACTATTGAGCTTACAAAAATAAAACAAAAATAAACAAATCTATAAAATTTTAACCTTACCATTTGTTAGAGGTTTCTGCTTATTGGCTCCCTTTGTATCGCTAGAAGTAAAAAGATAATGAATGTATTAGGTGAGATATCGATTATGCAAACGAGGTTCTTTATTATTTAGGCAAATCCCAAGTCATTGAACCACAGCTATCATTTCAAATCAATAACAAAAGGTAACAATTGTAATCATTGTTTTGTACCACAATAGTATAGCCTCTATATAATACTAATAATAATATGTTGCCTATTATTATTACGCTGCCTTCAGGAAATCGTCACAATCATTTCGCTTCACCTAGGCCGGCAGCTGGCCAAGCACACAATCCTATCAGCACCTGGATTGTAATATTCGCCATAACAGCTCCCCAGATTTCGCTTGGGTCAACGGGCAACAATTTGAGATTAAGTATCTTGCCTAGGAACACAGACACATTGACCACAGTGGGGCTCCAACTCACGATTTTAACGGCCTAATGATCATGAGTCATGCGCTTTTCCACTAGACCACACGTGCTCTCATATATAGGCGTGGGCAAACGTAATAAAGTTGCTTTAATTTCGTGAGCTTTAAAATGTGAGAACTATCACGTATAAAGATAACAAAGTTGAAGCAATTGAAAGAGTGGAAAGACATAAAATTATGTCACTGTCATCTCGAGGTGAAACACAGCATAGAACATTTGGTCGCGGTCCAACGCCAACGCAACAGTAGGCGGAACAACGCATACTTCCGAAAGTATTTATACTCATACTACAGATTTCATGGTAAAAAATTGAAAAATGCAAACAATATCCTTGGAGATTTGTCTCACGTTAATTAAAATTTTTAAAAAAATGTTGAAACTTGAAAGTAAAATAATATGTGCGTCTACAAATGGCGTATATAAGATTTTCAACTATTTGTATTGGTTTATCCAAAGGTCTCCACTCTTTTGTTTATTCTTAGGATGATTTTCCCCTCTTGGATGTGTTTTATGTCGCACTAACATAAAGTACTTATGACACACAGCATTGTGTACTCCCAACCCTGCCGACACTTTAAGAGACACTGGCACATTTGAAAAATAGTGCGCCCTCAAGATTTTTCAAAATCGATATTTTTGCATGGTTGTAAAGCATTTATATACAAAAGCCCTCACCCGAAATGATAAAGGCCAAATCAGCTTCATTATGGGTAAACAGAACGATTTTATTAAATTCAGCAGACGACGAAAATGGCGTTTAACACAAGAACACGCACGCCGTATGCATGTTTCCCACGCTATGCACACTGTTTGACCGGTTTATAACCTTTGTGGTTTTAATATCAGTGAGTACGAGTCAAAAATATTCATGCAATATACACATTTGTTGATTAAAGTTATGGAAAACTTAAAAGTTGGCCTACAAATTACCTGGATGTCTTTATCCTCATATCAATGTCCCTATCTGTTTTTGGGTATGTTATTTTTATGTGTAAAATGTATCTCTCTTCTTCCAATGGCCTAGACTATCATTTGAGAGCAAATTGAAGAAATTTCATATTTTGTAAAAATGTGCCAGTGCCGCTTTAAGATCAAAGTGTTTTAATAGGTAATTGCAATGGTACACGTTTGCATAAGCTTGCATAGAAGAAGCGGTTACAAGCCCAGTTGTTTTACATTAAAAACCAATGTTAGTAAGTGACCAAGAATGTTCGATTGAAAAACACATCGAAGTAACTACTCATTTTTCAAAAGACAACTTAAAGGTGCTTATTCCGATTTACGTCTATCGTTTTCTCTACTTGATGTGAGAGTCTGGCACTTGCATACACACTCACCATCAAGTATCTTTGGAACCAAATTTGCAGTTTTAATGGCAGAAGCGATAAAGCATATTACAACACCCTATTCACTACTGTGCTAATGTTGGTGGTTAACCACTAAAACGGCAGTATTTATCCCAATCTTGGGAAAGAAATGGATTTGAAGGCTGAAATTTAGAACGAGGAGAAAAATACGGGCTTTCAGTCGATATCACAATAGATACTACTTCGGGTAAGTCGGTGTCTCAACGAGCTTTAATCCTGTGCATGAAATGTTCAAACTGAAGCAGCACAATGAGACCTAATTATGTTCTGAAATATCGATGCCCTATTTGAGTAAACAAACCTCATGTTGTTGTCATAGCAATCCTTTAAATGCAAAAAATAAGTTGAAAGCGAGCCAAGCCAAAGCAAAGTGCATTTTGGTTATGGATAACTCTATAGCGACAACAGCAGCAAAAGTTATTTCAATGGGCTTAAGTGCAAGTTTGAAACTGGCATCCTGTTCATTGAATGGGTCACTATGGCAACGATATTAGGTATAATTGCGCAAAGGAGGTATCGAAATGAGCAGAACACACTTCGACATGTGAATTCAAGAAGGTCTAAATGCAATAGCTGCCATGTGATACATCTGTGTGCTGCCATGTATGAGAATATCTCAATTTATCTTGTCTTGAGTCAGTGGCTCTTGAAATGGTTCTTCAGGTGACAGAGTCCGAGGAACCATTTCACGAGCCACTGACCAAAAACTTTTCACAATAGTATGTGTGATGGAAATTTCTGACAAATGACAGCTATTGCACTTAAGACCTTCTTGCAATCAAACGACGACTTTGTCTTCATTTTGATATTTTATTTAAAAATTTAATGTACAAAAAAGGATAGTTTTTTAGATGTGCTTAGTCAATTATTATTTAACGTAGTCATTTGCGTTGAATTTTATCATTCAGGTAGTCAAAAAAAAAAAAAAAAAAAATCACTCCCATATTGGAGGTGACGCGCATGTAAGGCTGTTAAGACCCCCATTTTCAGCATCGCTGTCACCCAAAGACCCCATATATTATTATTTTGAAAATGTCACCCAAAGACCCCGTATTTTTAAAAATTTTACCAAACTGTCACCCAAAGACCCCTATTTTGGAGGAAAAGATCCCTATTTTGGGCGAAATTTTGGCAAAATTTTCTAAAAAGACCCCATTTATTGGAAAATTTTGCAAATTTGTCACCCAAAAACCCCTTTTTTGGGGCATTTTGCTGTCTCTCACCCAAAGACCTGTATTTTTTTTTAGTCCTCTGTCACCGAATGCCCCTGGGTTTCGAAGCGCCAGCCTTACACCCGTATCCATTTCATAATGCGATTGTCCCCCCGGCTGTTGCATGCGCTGCACTATGTGTTTAATTCTTCTTTACGTTTGATTAAAGTGACATACCAGACAAGTGTTTTCATTGGATTAATATGAGGTGATGTCAAAGGGAAGCAGACCAATTACCTTAACAGAAGAAGGGAGGAGAAGTTAATAGGCAACGCGATTTAAAGGCACTGTCAGTGATTTGCTAAATCAGAAAATTAAAAAAAATCATCAAAAATTCGATTTTTGCATGTCTGTAACAAGTACAGGTACCCTAACATACCCTGCAGATGATAAGACCAGAAGCAACCTAATAAGGACAAAATCGGATATTTTAGTCATTACTGTCCGAACGGACACTTACTACAACACGTAATTGAATGGAGATTCATATCTTTGAAAATTGCCATTTTCTTCCTTTTCTGGCAATTCTTCAGTTGGAAAAAGTAACTTATGAGGATTCTACAGACTTATCCTACACTTTTAATCTATTTCTTCAAATTTCAAATATTTTGACTCTTTCGGGCGAATCACTGATAGTGTCTTTAATTCCACAAATGCTTAAACAAGTGTCATCAATTTTAATAGCAGAAAATTAGGTCCACAAACAAGAGCACAACTTTTCTCTTGTCCTACTGAGATAAAAATATATTCCAAATATTGCCAACTTTGGCTATGTGAAAGGACGTATTTCCTCTTGAACTAATGTTTCTCTCTTGGATTATCCAGCGTTAATATTTTCAGTGCAATCTTTGCCAAAGTTTCAAACCAACCCATGTTTGCAGTAAATTGCACTCTCGCAGCATATCCGACATTGTCGTTATTATGTCAACTAGCACATGTTTGTTTAGAGGTGCCATGAAACAATTTGCCATGCGTGTTGAATTTAAAGGGTGAGTTATATTTGTATCAAACAGCGAAATGAACATCCTAAGAAGGAATTTCAAAGACACACGTCCAAAAGAGCACTTCTACCAAACATGACCGGGAAGAAAATATCAACTCATTCAAGCAAACCAACACCTTTTATGGCATACTTGTTTCATCCTAAGATTGCAGTCAATTTCCCTTCAAACCATCAACAGCTGTGACATGAAAACGGAGACACCCCCCCCCAATGTGTTAAAATCATGGTTTGGGGGAAAATATCCACATCTTGAGTTATAGGTATTTTCATGATACCCGCAGCAAGGAAATTTTGTAAGAGTACACTTGCTTTCAAGGCTAGCGTCTGCAGACGTCTGCCGATGGAGTATGAACCCACCTAAATACACCTTTTATTGGTTTTCATTTGTTTCATTATGACCACCTGTTGACAAGAATGATTTATATAGTATATTTTAAGCTACCTATGGTACTATACTTAAATATGTATAAATAATTCGCATAAATGCTTATTAACCCTCGTCTTACCAAGAGGGGGGTGGTTACCACCCCCCCTTAGTGAATTTTGCTCCGGTGCGCTAAAATGCCAAAAGCTTTCGTAAAAAGCTTCCAGGTTATCATTGTCTCATCTTTTCCGGTCATTTTAGCGAAAAAAATGTGAAGGTAGCACCTTCACCGGGGTTAGGGTATGCCGACAAAAGTCGAAGGGTAGGGGGGGTGGTTGCCACCCAAGAATATTTTATGGTACATTTTTGAAAATATTATGCACAGTATGGCTCTAAAACTCTATGTTTATGTAAAACTAGTCAAATGCCATCATTTAGAGCTGAAAACCGCATGAAAATCCGATATTCCTACCTTTTGTAGAGCAAAATTGGATTTTCGCCTATTTTTTGCGGAAAATGCCAATTTTGCCGATTCGTGGAACTTATGACGTCATTGTGACGCCATACTAGGTATGTTAGTACTTATTTTGGTATCAATGGAAAGAGAAGGACCGTAGCTATCCACCGGTTTCAAAATCATCAAAAATTCGATTTTTGCATGTCTGTAACAAGTACAGGTACCCTAACATACCCTGCAGATGATAAGACCAGAAGCAACCTAATAAGGACAAAATCGGATATTTTAGTCATTACTGTCCGAACGGACACTTACTACAACACGTAATTGAATGGAGATTCATATCTTTGAAAATTGCCATTTTCTTCCTTTTCTGGCAATTCTTCAGTTGGAAAAAGTAACTTATGAGGATTCTACAGACTTATCCTACACTTTTAATCTATTTCTTCAAATTTCAAATATTTTGACTCTTTCGGGCGAATCACTGATAGTGTCTTTAATTCCACAAATGCTTAAACAAGTGTCATCAATTTTAATAGCAGAAAATTAGGTCCACAAACAAGAGCACAACTTTTCTCTTGTCCTACTGAGATAAAAATATATTCCAAATATTGCCAACTTTGGCTATGTGAAAGGACGTATTTCCTCTTGAACTAAATGTTTCTCTCTTGGATTATCCAGCGTTAATATTTTCAGTGCAATCTTTGCCAAAGTTTCAAACCAACCCATGTTTGCAGTAAATTGCACTCTCGCAGCATATCCGACATTGTCGTTATTATGTCAACTAGCACATGTTTGTTTAGAGGTGCCATGAAACAATTTGCCATGCGTGTTGAATTTAAAGGGTGAGTTATATTTGTATCAAACAGCGAAATGAACATCCTAAGAAGGAATTTCAAAGACACACGTCCAAAAGAGCACTTCTACCAAACATGACCGGGAAGAAAATATCAACTCATTCAAGCAAACCAACACCTTTTATGGCATACTTGTTTCATCCTAAGATTGCAGTCAATTTCCCTTCAAACCATCAACAGCTGTGACATGAAAACGGAGACACCCCCCCCCAATGTGTTAAAATCATGGTTTGGGGGAAAATATCCACATCTTGAGTTATAGGTATTTTCATGATACCCGCAGCAAGGAAATTTTGTAAGAGTACACTTGCTTTCAAGGCTAGCGTCTGCAGACGTCTGCCGATGGAGTATGAACCCACCTAAATACACCTTTTATTGGTTTTCATTTGTTTCATTATGACCACCTGTTGACAAGAATGATTTATATAGTATATTTTAAGCTACCTATGGTACTATACTTAAATATGTATAAATAATTCGCATAAATGCTTATTAAAGACCCGAAATTGGGGGCGCTTTTGGGGTATTTTTTTTGACACTCTGCACCTTGTATTCTATCACGGAGGATTCGCAAGCACCTACGTTCAGCGCTTCGCGTCGCACACCCTTACCCAAACCAACATTGAGTGGCCACCAGAGTATAATCAAACAATTACATTGCACAAAGAAATTTCTATGACACCGAACAATGCCTCTCCAGAACAGAGAAGACAGTCATTTCAAGAAGATCCTGAATGATTTTCTCAACAAAATTTTAAAGAGGGCCATTAATGTATAGCATAATTTCCAGGTTTTATTTCCCTATCAATTATCCAAAGTGTATAAACGTTAATACAAGCTGCTTATTATCAATGTCAAACATTATTATATCACCGTTTTTTTCCCGCATTACGTTGTGATCGTGTCATGCCAAGGTTGCTAAAAGATAGGGCATTTAAAAATAACTTTAGTTGTTATTCATTTAAAATCCTGTTGAGAGCTGGACAATCTGGCATTAGCCACTTTGCTATTGTCATTCAATGGCAATCCGGGATAAGAACAACAAACACTTTATGGCTCAAACACTGAGCTGAAACAAAGTTAATGACACGGTTGGGAGTACTTTTCATACGCTTGTGCCATTCCACATCTTGATAGGATATTCTCGGCACATAGAGGAGCTAACAATGTTGGCAGGCATACAAAATGGTCACTGGGACTGGTGCTGAAAATCAAACGAGTGGCATTTGGCATTTTAAAGTATGGCGGACACATGTGATCGGTTTGCGCTTTTATCTCAACAGCAGAATTACTGTAAATTCACGACAGGTGTTTGTTATTAGTTTGGATTTTGACAGCACGCGCTTTGCTAATCAATTTCAAAGAATATATCTCGTTGTTTTAAGAGAAAGAGCAAGTACAGGTAAATAGGTGGCAGTGAATTTTTGCCTGTGTTTTAAGTTTAAACATTGATAGGCTCTATAGTGTTCACATATCAATGCCATTTTGAAGTGTAGTATAATAATTATTGTTCGACTTTATCTTGTCGTTCCAAATTCTAATTTGTCAGACAGATGATGAAATAACAAACACAATTCCTAAAATTACACACCATGATTGTCAAAGGTCATCACGAATATCAGCTTCGTCAAGGACAACTTCCGCCTGAACCCTGTGAATAGACTATCTGGTTTATCTCTATTGCAAATCAGGTACTACTGCTGCGTTCCAACTTATGGTCCCTTGTTCAACCAACCGAACGATTTTACACGTAACAGAATGTCTTTTAAAAGACAAGCATCGCTGAGCTAGTGTTTGACAGGGAGGTAAGGACGTGGCCAACCTAACATCAACAGGCCGAATCAAAATCTAAGGAAAAATTGTATAGCCAAATCTTGTGATATTTATTGACCTCCATGTAAGATACCAATAGTCTCTAGCTCTGATTTGACTCATTAACGTCTTCAATTGTATCAAGTCTTCAAACCCGTGAACAATTCCGATCCATTATTTTGTGTAATTGCAGTATGTGGCATTTTGGCTTTGAATAACGAAGTTGAAACATTCGTTTACAGACATTTAATATGCCTTATTTTTGTGATTATATTCAAGAAATTGCGTACTTTTTCTTCAACAAGAAAACGTGACAATTGACAATCTGTTGTAACATTACGACGTAAAATGTTCATAACTTTGATGATCTTTTAGAGAAGATAATAGCACAGCTATACAGTAAGAGCTGGTATTTTTCATCTGGCACTGGCAATGTAAGATAATTTTGCACACATAGCCATAGAATATGCAATTTTGCATAATGTCTGATTATTACATGGTACTTTTTTTTGGTTGATTAAAATCAAACACTCTTAGGATATCCTTTCAGATATTTTGGAAATGAATTTTCATTGTTGCCTGGTTTTACCACTTATATCACAATTGGGGTCCAATTTTGGTAATTTCAGATTTATGATAAAACTAAGAAGTGCATGATACATCAACTTTGAATGTTGGAAAAAAAATGATGACTCCCTTGTCCGCATTTAACAATTTATTGCCATGAATATGTTTTTAATGTGTTACCTAATGCATCAGTCAAACCGTTTGTATTAGCAACAAGAGCTATTTATTTGTTTATTAAAATAGAATGAGATATTTACATTGCCAATGATACATTCGCCAGGGCCTTGTGATGTATTGGACGAGGTCCAGTAATTGCAATCATTTATTGTAAAAAACCTCCCCAAATTAGCTCATTAATTTCATAAATTTTTAGTTCACAGACGTCCCTCCCATATATAACTTTTACGTACAGGCCAAGACGTAGCATTTTTTCTGTAGTAACTGTTGTAAAAAAAATTAACTGATTTGGTTTTCCCTAGCAATGTGGGTAAACCTATCGCGTAATAACAGATATCAAATCTTTTGCTATCCAACTTTCTAGTAGTTTTACAGTTGTCAGTTAATTTATTAACGAGCAATTGCGAGATGTCAACCATCCTTTCTGATCTTTTGCAAACTTGGTGCACACTTGTTATTATTGTAGTCCAGAATAGTTACAGTTTTCATATTGCACGCCATTTTTGAGGCAAAAATGTATTACAAACTGTTTGTCATTGTTGGTAATTTCATTCAATTACGATTTTTAGGCCTACATTGTTCGCTTTGTGTATTGCCATTTGGTATACAGGTGTTTTTTTGTGGGACAATCAAATTGTATGCAGAACCGAGGATTTCATTAAAGCAGAAATCGATGGGAACAAAAAAACTCCTGCAGCGTTGTCCCATTGGAGTATAGACTATTCTTCTGATGATGATTATGATGCTGATGCTGCTGATATGAAGCATGATGCTGACTGTTGTTTATGACAAAGGTCACTCATACTAAGTTTTTAGGGATTACTTTGGAAACCCGATTCCTCTCACCTGAACCATCATACAATTATGTTCACCAATATCGTGTCCAAATATGCTGTATCCTTTGTTATAGATTAAAGCATACGTTTATCCCTTGATACTTGTATTCACCTTATATATAGCTAGGTTTGCCTAACATACTTTGGGCCGATAAGAACATTGTAACTTAACTTCTATCCGTTAAGCAAAAGCAAATCATTCGTCTATGTACTAAATTCTCATTTTCTTGCTCATCCTCCGCCCTTTGTTTCTTGACTTAAACACTCTTTCGCAAATATTTTGAGACCATAAGCGTTACGTTTTCCAATATTATGTTTTAAGTAAGTCAAAAATTATGCCTGATTTTTTCACCGTTATTTTACGAAAGGGAAACTGCTATGCATGGAGATGCCCAGAACCACTCGAACTTGTTACGGCATATAAGGGGCGTACGGGCCTTGCTCTACCAGTTCGAAGGCAGGGTCAATTCTTTGGAATAGTATTCCCGAGACAATCGTAATGTATCTTCTGTTCTTATATTAGAATACTTACAACGCTCATTCTTTCTTAGTATTTTAATAACTATATAATGTTGATTATGATTCCGCTCTATCTGTATTTACAACCTGTCCTATAATGATGCCAACATGTAATCTATCAGCACGCTCCTCGTTTGTCTTTGGACTTGTGTGCGTCCCGTCCATATGTGATGATTTTGTCTGTGCACTTTTATTGTGGTTTGTTGTATTTTTTTTTTTCATAGCGCTATTGCTTTTACTAATGTCTTAAGGTTGTCCATAGTTTTTCGCAGCTCTGCTCTTTATGGTCCACTTACCAGTCATTGCCCCATGTATCGCTATGTTTTTAATTGTAAATAAAAATTTTCTGAAATCTCAGAAAAATCTGAACTCTAGTGGGGTTTTACATTGTCCCCCGTTGATTATTAACGTGCATTGCTAAGTAGTGTCACATCAGCTCGGATATTTGCAACTTGGTGCACACATGTTTTATTATTGTAGTCCAGAATAGTAACAGTTCATATTGCCGCAATTTTTGAGGCAAAAATGTATTACAACTTGTGTTCATTTGGTTTGGGTATTTTGATTCCCAAGTCCGATTTATCGCTACATTTGTTCGCTTTGTATTGACCAGTTTTGGGAATGTTGTTGTGTTTACAATCAAATTGGTATTCAAAACTCATAAGTACAGTGTTTAAATATTATACATGGTCCCCAATCATGTAGAAACCAAGTTTTCTGCCAAAAGTCGTACTGGAACAAAAAAGCTCCTGCAGCGCTGTCCCATGGAGGATGCTGTCCAGAACTACTTACGATCCATGAGAAATCGACAACAATATAGTTGTCGCAACCTGGGTATATTCGTGTTATAAGTAGTCGTTTCCCCCTTGTAATGAGAAATATGTGTGGAGAAACGTTTGTTTACTAAAATCAGATGCATTCGGCGCAAGGTTAAGTAGCTGACTTTTTTGTTACATAATTTACGTTGCTGTTATAATCAATCACACTATAATGAGATCTGTATAATACTCTATTTTGCAGGTTGACCTATCCTGCGTTAGCCTATAGGTGATAGTTCGTGGATGATCTGCATGTAAAAGATATCCACATCTTACCATTATATGGAGTGGCTATTGAAATAGGTTTGAATATAAAAGTACCCTTCCAAACATAGGATGTGAATACATTTTTCGACGTGTCCATTTTTGTAATCTTGAAGAACTACCGATTGAATTAAAATATGAGCGCAATTGCTGCACACTGTCTACCAACAACCGACCCGAAAATCGACACAATTTCCTTGTGTTAAGGTACACGTACACATTGTCTAAGATTCAGTTATTTCCCTGAGCTTTCCTTTTCCCCTGTGGTCCAATTGTCACATTGCAGGGGCAACGTTAACGCATAAATAAAACATTAACTAGCAACCAAAAGACGGATGCTAACAATGTCCCACTTTCCACGAAGAACATTAGCTTTCAGAATAGTCCAAACGTCAAAAAACATAAGTTCCATTTGCATTACGATGAGAGGTATTTACGCATTCTATACTTCACAACATCTTCGTCGCGACAACGTTTGTACTTATTTGTTTCCAGTAGTACATTATGGAGAAAAGTGTGCTCCACAATATCGTCTCATAACACGATTTTGCCAAAGTCGTTGACATTTCTATTCACCAAACTCAAACGTAAGCCAGCAGCGTTAAAGTCTGTTTGCTCTTACTGTGGGGTTGCAAAATGGTTTACCATACTCAGTTGTTTTCATTTTGGCAACTTCAAACTGTCAACTCCTGATTGTTTACCAACCAACAGCCGCTCAGTCTTGTATAGGCTTTATAGAAGGTCTGGGGGTTTGGTTGTTCGGCGACTGAACATTGTGGGTATTTTTTCACATTAATATATCCTAACTTTTTCAAACCTTCAAACTTAGGAACACAAGTTTGTTACATGGCGTCTACTTTCTAGAGCGTCCGCGTAACCAACAATTTTTACTCATGCGATATTTTTGTGTTAATGCGCGTACCAAATATAATTCCAAACACGATTTTCAATACGTCCAAATTTATAACGGTTTATACATTGAAGTTTTTGTGCAAATGAATTTGTACATTTTACATAACTTCCTTTATACACTAAATATCAGTTAACGTTTTCTTGCGAAATATTGTGTTTTTAATATCTAGCCTATTCCTTTCCGCTTAGGTGATACGGTTAATACACAACAGTAGGCCGGCATCTTGCAAGAACCCTTCAACCAAATTCTTCATAACTCGTAGTAATTAAATTCTTACCAGAATAAATTTGTAGCATTATTTCTAAAGTTATAACCACCTTTTACAGTAATACTAATAGTAAATACTCAACAAGCGTAACTTCCCAGGGCACTAGTAATGGGCACGTAATGCTATTGCAATACAAAAATCTTGCCTTTGTAGATCGGTTCCGCTAGGCAATTCGGTCATCAATTGGCATTAATTCAATATCCAATTACGAAACACAGGTTTGCCCCCAACATCAGGTATTGATCCCGTCACCAGTCACCAGGGTTTTCTTATTCAAAAACAACGACAATGTGCTTTTCAAAAATTATTTTACAAATAGTGGCCATACATCCGCTTTCACATAACGAAAACCTACGTTAAATATAAAATATACACCACTTGCCCTGATTTTTACTCAGCACTTCATTCCAATTCAATACAAAAATTCCCATTCGTATTAATATACAATACGAATTGACCAGTAGTGCATTTGGATTGAACCTCCAGTCCGAGCGCCTTACATATTAGTAATAGACGCCCTCTACAAATCTCCTATACACGCTATCGTGTACAGAAAGAACGCAGTCGTAACTGACTCTATTACTACTGATATACATCTAAAAGCAGCCAATCAGGATACGGTTTTCATTACGCGTTCAGAAACACATTGCACTATCCTGCTACAGGCCAACTTGTTCAATCTAACGGGCTTCCATATGAAAGGAAGTCCTTAAAACTGCCGCAGTGACGGCATACCATCTCGTTCAACTAAATGGAATTTAATCATTTCAACCGCAACACTTTTTTTATTAACAAAGCTAGGGCCACCATAACGCCACATGACGGATATCGCCATTCAAAATTATAGGCATCTTCGATCAAAAATGATATCAAATGAACAGTATCAAATTTCGTCAAAGTTGCTTTGTTGATTAGGTTATTCATACGTTGGACAAGCTCACTCCATAATTGTAAGCCTCTGTTTAAATTATGATTTCCTCTAAAAATTTTTGCACGTTTTATTATTATGAATACTGAAAGGCTTTCCTGTCCACTTGGTTTCTAAAACAATCAAATTCTTCATTCTTCAGCGAAGTTGAATTTGAGTGAATCCCCGCACTTAAGTAAAAACTCAAAATGTTTTTCGACAACCGAGTAATTAAAATTAAAACTTCATATCTTGGTTAACACGTTTGAATGTATAATAGTTAGATATTATGCAAATACGGATTATAACAGAACACAGATTTCTAAACAATAATCTTGTAAATGACCGATTTAGGTTTCACTAAAAATATGCGTTTTCAAATAGGGGAACGCGTGTATATTATCTAATGATACACAATAGTTCTAAAGTTACACTTGATTGGTTGTAGAATAACTGCCGAGAGCGTTTTGGAAGGTTTATTTGACATACAAGTACTCAAATACATCCAAGATTGCTGCCCCACTAATCGGCCATGTTGGATCTCTATTGCTGAGTCAAATCTATCACAGTTGTAACCTAGTCCATTGTTGGTAAAACATACTCCAGGTTTTGTAAATTTTACTCAACATAAAGGGTTGTGTGGACTTTATGACCTCAACATTTTTGAGAGTAAAACATTCTAAATATTTTTAAAAAATCCTGTTTTGAAAAAGGGTGGGGGCATTTTGCTGGAAATATTGATGTGCTCTCTTCATCAACGACACAGGCTAAGGTGCGATTTGACCAATCGAAATTGAGAGCTAACGTCATTGTGTATTTAAAGCAATAATAATTTATACCACAATTTTTAATTTTCTCGATGCTGACAATTTGAGACGGTTGGCTTTATTTTAAAGATCTAAAAGGCCCCACAAAAAACCTGCAAATAATCCCTTCCACCTACCTTTCGGTTTGAATATAACAGCAATTCTTCGTTTTTCGTTTTAATAACTTTGTCATAACCTAATGTAAAAAATACTGCTGTTGAACGGCCACGTAAGTTGTCATTAGAGGTGAATTCGTAAGCACCCATGATTAGTCTTAGGCCATTGATTCTTTTGACCAAGTTATCAGGGTATGTGTGCAATATAGCAATACATAAACTTGTTTGTAAAGCACTTAGCGGTTAAGAGAGAAAGTTTACATATC
>JAMKCH010040399.1:0-37250 GCA_023653785.1 Ophioderma brevispina
TAGTCAAGCGGAGCTGTTGCCTTCCTAACGCTGATACAACCACGAGTAAATCCAGAACGACAAGGAAAGAAGTCGGATTTTAGAAGCAGGAGGAACCCCCAAGTTCTCGTAGAAAACCTGCGAGGACGGATAAGGATCGGCAACCAAATTCACGTACGACACTGGCCCACAAGGCATCGAACAGTGTAGAATTTTTATAGAGTCCCGCCGTACTTAAGTCCGGAGATTCTAAGTCCGGTTTTTATCTTCCGGGGATGTACAAATCTTAGAACTACACAGTCCATCGTACTATAGTTACCAGATTGAAAGTCCTGCCACGGTGGGGATGCAAGTCCGGGGTGGACACCACTCATTAGGAATAGTGGTCCAAATATGAGGACGGACTATCAGTCCTAATAGAGATTGTGTTCTGGTCAGATGGACTATCGTTTTCTTTAGGCAGTGGCGGGGCGCCACGGAGGGAGGGAGGAATTTGCGCCCCCCCTCATGTAAAATTTGGCCAATTAGCACATTTGGTGGCTTTAAAATCGCAAGATTGGCGCACTTCATTTTTTAAACTGTTTCAGCATAAACATGGTATTACCGCGCAACTTTAGGTATTTTCATATTATATTTTGCTGCTCATTTCCACCGACTCTGACCCCCACACCCCCATGATTGCTGATGCCCGTCCGTAATGTATTGAACACTGTAAATCGTCCGTTTCTCCACCTAACAATGTTGAAACCTTCAATTTTGTTCAAGCTATGATGCCAACTTTGAACCGGGGGGATGGGAGGTTTGAAGGTTTTTAAATTGTTTACTAATCTAAACCACAAAGTAACAGCATTTTCAAACTCAAAATAACCAATATATGCCTATTAAAAGACCACAAAATCTAAAAGAGTGTCCCCGACAGTTTTTTGTCCAGGATATGGTAATCCGCAACATGGAACATAATGTTGAATCTTTGAACCTTTGTACATGATACCAGACCGCTACAGTTGCTCTCAAATTGCCCTTGATCGTTTGTAGACAACCTACCGAAACGTTTCGAAGGTTTATTGGACAAACAAGCACGAAGAAACACCCGGCAAACCTTATTTTTGAACTTGCCCTTCTAATCCTAATCGTCCCTTGTAGGAAATAATGCTATGAATAATCGAACAGAATTACTAAATCATACTTAGTACTACAGACGGCGTATTCTGCTTATCCCTACTTCAAGTTTTGATCTATTGCATTGGTAAGAATTCCAATATGCAAAAAAAAAAAAAAAAAAAAAAACCTGGGTTCGAAAAAATTGAGAGCGCTTCTCTCTGGGAAGTGTCCTCAGGTCTAGTAAGTTTGACGGGTCGGGACACAAATCTGTTTTCTCGCAGTTTGTTCAAAAAGTTGACCTCGCTTGAATTCAATTTCGTAATGTTCGGTGTTCATAATATAATATCAGTGCAACAACACATACGGTTTAGTGTTCGAGTCATTCACTAAATGTTCATAAAATGAAGTCTGCATGTTTTATCCATAATTATCACAAAACCATAATATTACGATGCACTGGTTTAAAGCTAGGGGTAAATATAGTTTTCGGCTATATTATTATGGCGATCTTTTGAGAATAGGTGAATGGACATGGACATTGTAATCAGGTGAAGTGGAAGATCTAACTTGTCTAAACATATCTAATAAACATCTGATATTTATGGACATTTTGAATTTGCCTTTTAGCCGAATTTAAAAATACAAAACATTCGAATTTCAGTAAAAAGTTCTGTCAAATCAGCAAAAAGCCTAACTCACAACACGTATAATAAATTTTTAATCAGCAACGTTACAAAAATCTTTTTTATTACGACGCGGAAAATCAGAGGGGTTCTAGCGATCACATACCAGTCCCGTAAGCATTGGGTGGGTGGAGAAGGAGGGCGGACGTTCCCCTCCCCATTCCAAAAAAGCCCAACATAAAGATAGAAAGGTCTACCAAGGCCAGCAAACTAGATATCGAGCGGAGCGAGCCAAATATTAAACCGTTTTTATGCTTGTTTGTCGAAGTAAGGTCGTTAACATTGGAGTAAAAAACGATCCCCTATTGCCAAAGCTAAATCCCGAACCCCCTCTTTTTTGAAGGGAGGACGAATTGGAGAAAATCCCATTTTGACAAAAAATGCCCAATCCCTCCCCCAGAACAATCCTGGTCACGGGCCTGCATTCCCTTTTGTAGACCAGGGAAATTATGTAAAAAAATAACGGTTTTTATATATTCCTTGGTCCACAATTCACCCATTACATACAATATTTATCATGTGTTCTGCACAGGGAATAATGTTTCCTTGACATTAATGTCCAGTGGACTTCCCAAACTGTGTATCATGGTCCCATGGGAACATGGGCCATGAATCTTAAGGGTCCAGTGGACAACTAACACTTGGGTATCATGGTTCCCGGGACCTGGTAGCTGATATCTGATATTAATTCAATTGGAGACAACAACAAGGGTATAAGGGTCCCCTGGACCATGAATGGATAGTAATGGTTCGAGTGGACAACTAACACTGGGTATCATTGTCCCTTGGACAATGGCATCTGATATTAATGTCCATTGGACAACTAACACTGGGTATCATGGTCCCCTGGACCACGATAATGGATATTAATGTTTGGTGGACAACTAACTAACACTGGGTATCATGGTCCCCTGGACCATGGTATCTGGTATTAATGTCCAGTGGACAACTAACACTGAATATCATGGTCCCCTGGACCATGGTAACGGATATTATTGTCCTGTGGACACCTAAAACTAGGAGTTGTAATCCATGGGACAATGCTTCCCTGAGTTTATAGTCCGTGATATTGTGATGTTATTGTGATATTATTAAAACATCAGAGACATGCCTGTACTCGTACAAGCTTCAGTTTCTTCCATTGTTGCACGATTAACAGATAACGTTGGAAAAAACTGCGTTCGTATTTATACCAAGCCATTTCATTTGTGTCAAATAACATTACGCAACTACAAAAATAACAGAGAAACAATATACTAACAATCCCCAGCAGAAGGATTCGAACCTAGTTCATTGGTTTCGAACAAAGTTCATTAGAATTTGACAGTCCTAGACCTTGCCGTTACACCACGTAAGGGGTTGACGACCGTCGCTCGTTTTATTTTATTTGTCATCCCCTTGTGAATAGCTGTATTCATGATTAGAAGAGCGTAACACATAGGACTATAGTATCGCGGACACTGAATACTTTTACTGCTGTAAAAGGCATTCCTAGGTGCAGTTGTCCAGTGGACCCCTGTACCTAGGAGTCATAGTCCGGAGGAGCATTCTCCTCATAGTCCGGTTAGGGCTATTGTTCCTAGGGACAGGGGTCCCTAGGAACAATAGCCCGCCGGACTATAATATCCGCCGGACTATATGTGCTTTCACACCGGGCCGCATTGGTGAAAGTTATGCGATCGACCGCTACATCCAAATGGAACCTGCTGCATTGTAGATGGATCTTCTCCCCGTTACAATTATTAAGACTTTAGAGTCTGTTCAAAAAATTCCCTTCCGCCCAAAGATTTTGTTCGGTTTACAAATGGTTATTTTGCAACTTTTGGTACAGATAGTATTATTAGAAGGCAGAGCAAAAGCACAACCAATTGATGTAGTTTGTGTAACGTCTACAAGGAGGGACGAGACAGCATTCAAATATTTGGGTTGGTGATGACTCTTATGAAACATACTATTGATTTTTCAGAGAGTATAGAAAATTCCCGGTGACTGGTGTGAATCTTTTTCATGGACTGACTGAAAATCAATAGTTTCACTAATTATGGCCCTGTTTACTAATGAAATGGAATTGCCCTGTCAAGATATTGGAGTAGGTTTCATCTCGTTTCCAGGGACTTTTAAGCTTGTTTAAAAAGCGAATCCTTTAATTGAGAAAGATCAACGTGTCGATTCGGGAGCTAAGGTAGATAAGGAGTTAATTCCGTATTTTTAAATACATCAGTTTGAAGGGGGGGGCAATATCGGATACGAGTACGGTCATCCAACGAATGAATACAGGCAACAATGATCAGTTCACTCGACGAGTTCCAGGACATAGCCCTTTTAAAGATGCATTTCTCATTAAATTTATTGGTGTTTTTCCAAAAACACTCACGCCTTTCACATTCCACGAAACACACTAGGGCCCTCACTGCGAACGTACAACCGGCGCTGTTTTTCCAAAGCCTGAACTCATGTAACTTAAAGAGAAACTCTCGGGAAGTCATCGAACCCATGATACACGTATGTCAGTGGACAGAAAGCATTTATACTTAAGTGGAGACTAGGGAGGATTTTTTCCTCGACTCATATTTCTGTTTATTCCTTTCTAACTTTTGATGGCCATTTTTTTCAAAATAAAAAATATTAAAATAATGCCCATTTAGATCATATTTCAAAACACCCTCCCCGTGTGTAAACCGGAACGGGAGTGTGATTCTGAATATTTTTGCTGTTTAAGTATTTACATTCATTTAATTAACCCACATAATATATGATGATAGCGATCAATCGCTTTCGTCCGCATATCTCCATCCCGCCACTGTACAAACCAATGTTAAAGTTAGACGCAAACATGCCACCTACCAAACGATGACATATTAAAAAAAGACATCATTTGGGTTCAATGTAGGTTAAATTGGATTAGACCACATCACTTTTTTATTCCAAGTTCTATTTTTGTGGAAACTGGGGTCGATTTTAAATTATGTGTTTCCCTTTGTTCCGATTTGAAAAAAAAATGTTTTTGCTCCCATTTCTGGGTTAGTTTTGTGATTAAAATTGTATTGTTTTTAATTGTTGTGGTTGTCCTTATAACTCCCCATATTGGTACACGTTTCCATTGAGAGTTTGGCTTAGGTAAACGTGGTTAATTAAGTGCGGGTCCCATGGACCCCTGTTCGCAAACGGGGAGTTGGGAGACCGATTTCCAACCCACTTTGAAACAGCCATTCCATGGCGGTGCCATCATTTTCATTAACCTGATATACATTTTGTTTGTCCTGGCTATTTTGTTTTGTCTGTAAAAGGGGAAGCGGTTGATGACGTGATCCGTCTGTCCTGCCTTCTGATCGTTCTGCATCACGCTCGCATGCTGGACTCCGACCGCACTCCCATCTGAACATTTGGCCTGGTCCGACCCAGGTGTTCAGCAGACTGTGCCCATTGCCTGATGGGATAAATGAAAAGTGTTTTGATACTTGTTACCCACGCCACCGTTCTCTCCAAACAGGCTTGTCCACGCTGTATGATGCTTCAAAGGTCTTAAACAGAGCAAGTGCTTGCCAACAAGATGACTAGCTGGAAGGTATTACTCTCTTGCGTATATAACGTCTCTGGTGGTGAACTATCATGTTCTTGGAGAAGTAATCATGCTCCTGATCTCTTATTGCAACTGGCCAGCGTAACTGCTCCCGTCTGATTGGCCGGGTGGGGGCATACCCAGCAAGAACGGGCATTTGGTCCACCGGTTGGGCGCCGAATCTGTTCAGTGCTCATTTTCTACTTGAACTTGTGTCCACTGAAGGTGGCACATGGTCCCCTTCAGCGACAGATCAGGGCTAATCTTGACGTATCTTAGATCTCAATTGCCAGAGTTGCCAATAGGTTAGCCTTTGTCTGCTTCACTCCTAGATATTTTGACACGCTGTAAAGCATCCGATGGGAGTTGATACTCACCTGAGTTGCTCCTCACGTAATCGCAGTCGCCACGTACTTCGTGACGTGACATCATTGCTTATTTGCAATGCACTGTGTGAATGGGGAAGGAATGGAATTTATGTGAATGAATCCCAAATTAAAATCAAAAAACGAAATATCAAATATTTTAACACACACGAACCTATTACTGAATGTTTTAAAAACTACACAAATTTAAAATATATTATATTAAAAAAAAAATCAATATAGCTAAGATCAATCGTTCATGTGAGTGGAAGAAAGTTACAACAGTCATAATTACTTGAAATATAGATGCTGTGCATTTGTTTTATGTTTTATGGCGCCCCCTGTTGATGGTAAATAAAACTGGCAGGCAAAAAACACTCATACTTTGCATGGGGAAATTCTTTTTTTGCTGTACTATTTTTGTTGCGAAATAATATTACTAACTTTCTTATCAATCATAATAAGCTAAGTGCTACCAGCTGCTTTTGTACCGATTTTAGACCAGGAAAGATTCTGCAATAAGTAGAACCAGATTTATATGTGCGTCTTCCCAGAAACACTAGTAATATTTTGCTGCATAACACACCAGGGCGTCCGAATGTCAACAGTGATGTCATAGGGCACATCATCTATAGGTTACATTATGCGTACTTATATCCTTTTGTACCATATTAAGCACTGAGGCGTATTTTGAGACAAGGTCATTAATACTTTGTTAAAGTAGGGTTTCACCAAATTAATCATATATGGTCAACAAAAAATGGACTTTCATTTTAAAACCAGTTTAGAGATTATTTGTATTACACAGCTTATTAACCACCACTTTTACAACAATAGGCATATCTACATAAATATTTTTCCTACCGTCAGTGCATAACTCGTAACTGTCCGTTTATTACTTTAATATTGACTGTAGCCAACATTAAAATTTTCGGTGTCACTAGCCTACTAACTCTGCAATAACTTTATACTGTCACGTGAAATGTATATCAATTATGGCGTAATGACCTACTTTCATATATATATAAAAACTACATTTTGCCAAAAATGTCAGTTACGACTTGTTTGCCTCACATATTTAATTATTGCATTATTTTACTCTTTCTCTTTTCCAGAATTTAATAAACCAATCAAGTGCCCTGGTCCTATCACGAGTGAACGTGGACCTTCTACAATTGACCCTACTTGTCACGGCGTTCGCGGCGCGTGCTTTGTGATTTCGTCGGGCTGTGGCGACTTGCTTTCATCTTCGGCCACTCAATTCGCGGTGTGACGTGACTTGTCTATTTTGTGAAGAACATAGGTAATACTACGTTTTGCTATTATACGCCCCAGCTTCAGGTTATTTACATAACATTTGGTTTCCTTCAAGCATCACTTATATGCTTGTATTTCACACCTCATTTTCCTTTTGGGTGAAACAATCTAATTGTCTAATTTTCATTATGCTTTCCCCCCCATGATTGTATAATGATGATTTTGTTTCCGTAAATTGGGTCCTCTATGCCAAATTGTCTATGTTCTATTGTTATGTTTTGTGACAGTCAAGGCTCCACTTTTATAAAACACGCACGCCGTCACCCGCAACACACCCCAACACCTTATTATCATCACACACTATAAGTTTGCTTTGCAATCTTTATATTTTGCCGTGTAACCTACCTGGACTAAATGGTATATGTGTTCATCACACTTAACCGCAGGCTGACCAGAGCTCTTTGTCCAATGTCCTTTTTTTCGGCATCCATTTGTTTTGACTTTACTTTAAATACTTCGTTCATCACCTCCCTCCCGCAGTTTGGCGTTTCCCGCCATTTACTCAAATTTGTTCGTTGGTTACAACTTATTTGAACAACTGCTGTACTGTTGTTATTTTGTATTATAATCCTTAGCTTTTGTCAAATTGTCTTAATCCCCTTGTTTGTCCTACTCTGTGCTTGTCTTTTGTTTCTTTCGTCTTGTCCGACTTGTCAATACATCTTGCCAACAGGTATTGCCTCACTGTTTCCACGCTGGTTTTCGCATTTTGCTCTCTTTTACTTTAATTTCTTCTTCAAACCAATCTCATCCAACCCATCTCTCACGTTCTCCTCTCTCTCTCTTAACCACCTCTCATCTCATTCTCTTTCTCGCTCCCTCTTCTCTTCTCTCTCCCGTATAACCCTCCTCGCCTATTATCTTCCTTTGATTTTATCCTTTCTATATGCCAGGCCCTCAATAACGAACTGCCCTTTTCACCACCACTCTTCACGACGATGACTTTCGCGCATCACTAAGTGAATTTTTCACCAACACAAATTGAACATCATCAACTTAACTCCCTTTTGCATCACTCCATTACTTATAGATCCCCTTTCATCTAAACATGTGACCACCCATCTTTCATCACACCTGTTGACAATCCCTGGTTCTGATGCCCTCTATCACACCGACGACAGACTTCACCACTATAAATCCCACCAAGCAACGACTCATTTTCCATATTCCCTTTCAACTGTCGCAGTATCACAAATCATATGAAGAAAATCAACTAACTACCTTGATCACCTTAACCACTCTTCGCCGTCTTAGCATGTTCAGAAACATGGCTCACTGACACCATCACCACCTCACCATGGCATAGAGGCAAGTTTGTCTTTACTAACAAAATCACCTCTCATACAAAATCATCGACACCACCCCGACCAAAATTTACTCACTTTTCATTGATCTCACCATAACACCAACACTAGACCCAAACACATACCGTCGGTGTATTTACAGCGCATGAACACCATCCAAAATTTTAACACAGCTTCGAGCAGCTTCTCACTGAAACAATAAAACCAACGTGATGTCTATATTGTCGTGACTTTTACCTCATCTTCTCAATTATTCCACTTATTCACACATTAATGACTTTATCAACACGTCACTTGCCAGCTCTTATACACCCAAATTAACAGACCTACAGAATTACCTACCCGGACACGCTCATTGACAACATTTTCACCACTCCACAGAACAGACTCCATACCAGGGATATTTGTCCCTGACACTAAAGATCATTTCCAATATTCCTCATTACATCTCTAAAACATAAGGCATGCACAACACTACAACACTAACGTGATTGACAGAGATCACACATTGCACATTTAACCGTAAGCTCACACACGAATCATGGGACCATATAACTCAAGAAAATACCCTAATATAGGCGTTACACAACTCATGGCCACTTATCAAACATACAACGAATCATTCCTCCTTACAAAAGAAGACTTTAAAATCGTACACCAAAGCACCCTTGGATGACAACGCGAATTTCCACTTCAATCAACCAAGCACGGCCTCTCAAAACGTAACCTGAAGAAAAACACACCAGCAACCCAAACAGCTAAACAATACAAAAACAAATTAACCTCCCATTATTCGTATTGCCAAGAAAACACAACACAGAAAAATTTCAAAGTTCAAAAAATGATCTTACCAAAACCTGGACATTCTCAACACATGCTATGCAGGAAGTATCCACTAAACAAATCCCTGACCATTTCACTCATAATAATAGCAGATAACCGACCCGCTGATATAGCTAATGCATCACGATCACTTCCGAACCTGGGCAAAACTATGGGCTAACAAAATCCCCTTCCAATAACTCATTTAACAATCACTTCCCAAAAAAACATTCAACCCAAAGTTTCCTGATCCAGTACTGTAATGACATGCACAAA
Organism: Ophioderma brevispina; assembly: GCA_023653785.1. Classification (NCBI taxonomy): domain Eukaryota; kingdom Metazoa; phylum Echinodermata; class Ophiuroidea; order Amphilepidida; family Ophiodermatidae; genus Ophioderma; species Ophioderma brevispina. The sequence goes on from JAMKCH010040399.1 coordinate 9,407, forward strand.
CTTCCGCCCCTACGAAACCGTAAAAGTGCGGGTTAACGGACAAGATAGATCCATGGGAATTGCTTAACAATCTATGAAAACCTCATATCGCCTCGGGATGCCCATATTTACCAATCACTTCTCACCGGGACTTTCCCAGATCACCTCAATCAGCCAAAGTCATTCCTATTTACAAAACAAAGAACGCGCATAACATTGCAATTACAGGCCCATTTCTGTTTCTTCCTCTTTTTCAAAACTAATTGAAAAAATCATGTACACACGTCTTTCTACAATTCTTCAATAAGCACAACCTTCTTGTCCGATGCATACTACGGTTTCAGGCCCAACGCTCAATTCATGGCCTCCTTGAACTAACAAACAAACCTCAACCTTGCATTAAAAAAAACTCCACTCCATGGGGTATTCCTGGATCTCTCATGCGTTCGACCCATTGACGCACACTATTCTTCTTCACAACTTTATCATTACGGTGTCCGTGGATTAGCCTTGGAGGGGTTCAGGAGTTACCTAACTAACCGTTCACATCAGCTAATACATACACCCACCGCATCATCCATCAAACCCATCCAGTTGGCGTTCCACAAGGCTCACTCCTTGGACCCCGAACTTCTCAATTACTGAATGACATCTCCAACATCTCTAACACACTAAACTAATTTTATTTGCAGATGACACAAACATCTTTTCCTCTCACACCCTAACATTAAATGCATCTTTTTCAACAACAGAATCATGAACTCGCAAAATCACTGCTGGTTTCAGCGAACAAACTTCTCTTATGTTTCCAAACTAACTACCTGCTTTTCTCTACACACAACACAAATCACAATCAAACAATTCACATAGATAACCAGAACAATCTCCCAGGTACAACTCCACCACATTTCCTTGTTTATGGCATCCCATTTTTCTGATGAAACTCTTTAAAATTATTATTTTCTCATTTTATTTGAGAAAAGATTTCTCACAGGAAAGTACTTTGTTATTAAAAAGAGAAAAAGGGGAATACCCCTAGTTTGTTTGCTAACTTGCAATCGTCTGTTGAGTTGCACAATACGGGAAGTGGGGAAGTCCCCAAGGATGCTAACTTAGAAACTTGTTTACGTTTAACGATAAAACCATTGCAAGATCTGGGCTGGGATTCCCCCAAAAAAAAAAAGTTAATATATAATGAAGTCATGTAATTCGGGTGATGAAATTCCGATTGGTCAGCTAGTGTATGTTAGGGTTTATGCATTAGGAATGATGGTAAGGATTCTTGTTAGAAACGGGGAACGATCTGTGATAGTAAATACTATCACTGGAAGGACTCTCTACCAGCATCCACTACTAACAAGTAGCTATGACGATAGACTAGTTTTTACTCTGCATTAATGAGCAGACATGTAAAGTACCTAGTGCCAGGATATATAATTCCCTGTGAGCAGAGTGCTGTAATTATTCTCTGCCTTTAGAAGCCGACCGTGCTTTGGCATCAAACCTAGGATCATAGGTTGACAGATAGAAATCGTGGGGATTCTCTGGACTGATATCTGTGGATTATGTCGTCGATGGACTAATTTTACACCGTGTCGTCTTGAACTGCTGGACACAATTATCTTCAGGACTGAGAAGATTCCCTGTAATATACACCTGAATTAAATTATGTGAACTTTGCCTACTGTCATTTTGGAGTCTTCGCTAGTACGACATCATCGTGACCTGCAACGCTTTCTTGTGGACATTACTGGTCCAATTCTTGGGGACATTAGGTTCAGTCTGTTAATTGTGTGTACTTGTGTAATTTTGATTTATGTAATGTTTGGACATACCATTCTTAACCAATCAGTAAAAACATTACAACGTGTCATTATATATAATTTAGATCATTTGTGCAACCAGGCTCTTTTTTGTGTTTGAGAAGGTATTTCTGACCTTAGACGTCTACGGCACGTCATACCACTTGGCATCACAATTGATGACAAACTAACATGGAATGACACATCAACTCTGTCACTACCAAAAGCGTCATCACGCAAATCGGACAATCTCACAGATTTAAACACCCCTTCCCACTACACCTTAAATCACTAATACAACCACATTGTGCTCCCATCCTTAGTTCGTAACATCATCTGGGCCCGCCAACTATCACACCCGACTCACCAACTAAACCCCACACAGAAATGGGCCCTTGCACAATCACAAACATCACCGCCCCGACCTCACCACTTACCATTATTTTCACTCACTGAAACACTCAAATTAGAAGCACACCTCAACCAACTTCACACTGCGCTCTTCATTGCCTATCCACAACTCAGTTACCTCCTCCCTTCAGTAATTACGTAATCCACACAGACAAATCCACAGCTATAACACCAGACAGCCGACAACTTCCATACCTTCCCCTCCCAAATCTTCCTTTGAAAAGCCCTTATTCAGTATCACTGCGCAAAGCTTTGGAATGATCTCCCAGAATAGACGCACACAATTACAACCAAATACATTAAAGCTCAACTGAAGAAACATTTCATCAACCAGTACAATTCTAATTAGTTTCTCCCCAAACCTTTTTTCCCACTCTCACTTTCTCTTCATCTTATTTCTCTTCCTCATTTTATTCTTCACCTCATTCTATCTCTGCTTCCTCAAAACAATCGTTTGCATACCTTAGCAATACGTTTGAACCGTCTGGTCCTTCTGTCCATTTTGTCTTTGTTGTTGTTCTGTATTGTTTTTGTTATGTATACCCTACCTTCGTAATTATTGTCCTATGAGTTTATCTAATTTGGTTATGGATACAGGTCCGCAATATTATAACCCTATCGGGTTTCCATTACTGTCTCGCATCTCAATCACCTATTCACTTTGTACAGTTACATTGATCTTTTGTTTATTACTTAATATACTGTATTATACATTTATGGTCATGTACTAATCTGTTCTGCTGTAAACTGAAACTAAACTGTAAACTGTCTGTCCCCGTTTTCAAATCATCTTTATCTTCTGTACCCTGCGTAGCGATAATGTCCAATGGCCCGCTGACGTTGACGTAGGTGATATGAATGCATGGTTGAAACATTACTATGTTAACATATGGGGACAATCTTGTGTTTTGGTCATAGACCAAGAATTTTGAACACAGACATCCGTAAAATATAGTCCAGCATTTACATGATGATATGATTGCTTGAGGTATGGCTAATCGCTAAAAGTCTCGTTCCCAGAACGCCAGAACCCATAGTACTCTATGACTTTTAGCTCGCACCTCAAAACGGTTGAAATATAGGCGCGAAACGTTACCGTGTGTTTTTTGGCGACTTGGTTCAAGGTCCTTCATCAAGAGATCCTCCTTTAAGGCGAGGGGATTTTTTTTAAAAAGAAGATGAGGTAAGAAAGAGCGGATGCAATCTTCCAAAATTGACATATCAGGAATTCATGAAACGAACCTGTTTGAAAATTAACCTCGCTGCCGGGGGGGGTGGGCGGGGGTGCAAAAATGCGTGATTGTGTCCACCAAATGATTTTTAGATTATCGTTTTTTTACATATACTTTGCACACATTTTTACTCTCCACCTTACCCAGATGTAGGGCATGGCGCTAAGTTTGCGGTGTGGGAGGGATTTGGGGGGGGGTGGGCTGTTGAAAGTTAAATATGTAGTTTTATTTCTTATAAAATCCCGTGGAAATTGATCGTTTTTGTGTGATGTTTTTGCCAAATTTTCCTAACTTTTGTTACACGAACTAAATTTCACCAATTTTGGGAGGCGCTCCGTGCAGTATTGAGCATAGATACAAGTGCGCTAGGAATGTTGGTACTCTTTTGTTCTCCACCGTCGGGAGAGAGACCCCTATAGGTTGTCCATTCATACGCAAATCAAGTTCCTAGGTGAGTTGGTATGGGGAAAATCTTCTGGGAGTTGTTTGACAACCCCCCTGTTCGACATTTAACGAGAATAATAATCACGTTGGTTACCAAAAACCTTGCTGAGTCTTACTATGTGTCCCCACGTTCGAGCAATTTGAAATGTCTCCAACTCTGTTAGGTGCAGGTAATAAGGTGAAATTCAGTCTCTAACTTCTACTTTAAATAAGTCTTTATATAATAAAAAGAAGAAGAAGAAAATAAAAGACAGCGGAAATCCATACAACTACATCAACTTACACGATAGGAATGAGGTATCACATTGGGTAAAACCTATGTAAGCCACAGGGCATTTATCTCATTTTCTCCGATATAGAGAAGAGGAGCTTACTTTGAACATGGGCACTGTTCAGACTTACAACAAATTCCTCCCGCCAGATAAATGCGGGGCCGGGTTATAAAATTGCGGGGCCCTAGGCTAAGCAATTAAGAAGGGGTTCTGTTTACTGAGGCTGACATTGTAGCGCAGGGGGCTCAGAAAAGAATCAGAAGTTTGTTCAACGTGTTTCATCTCTTGTTTAAAAATAACAAACAAGGACATTTTACCTTACTAGAACTACATCAAGGAGAACCTTAAAGGGACACAATGGCATGACAAAATATTCAGACATCATGAAATGGATCCTTACTGAAATCACTTCCACAAATTTGAAAAAACATTGATTCTGTCGATGTGTTTTGATGTTATGATCGAATGTTGTCCAAAGAGAAAATGCAAAATTAAGATTTTTGTCCGGAGTACATCAGATCTGCACGTAAGAGTAGGTATATATAGTAATTTTGCGTCAGCGGTTCAGATAATTAAAACATCTCATTTTTTAGGTAAGTCAGTGGGACAAGACGAATTGTAGTAGAAAAAACTAGTATTGTACTAGTTGAGGACATAAATGTTATTATTATTATCATTCTTTTATTATTATCAATCTTATTTTGATAAAAACAATAATCCATTGCAACTCAGTGCCTTTCTTCCTCTATCCCCAAATGAGTATGGATCTGTACATATGTAAGGATAATATTGCCTATAAACATTACTTGTTCTAAACCATCAACAATCAGAACCATAGCAATAGATCGCATGTCTAAGTTCCCCATCTTATTGCTGTGGGAATTGAGGTGGGAGGTAGATTTAGATGTGTTGATTAAGTTTGTCAAAAATCGACAGCGGTAGGTTGATTGGTACTCAGACAAAAACCGAGCACAAATTGAATCGCCTTATGAAGATATAAGGCATATTTTGTGCATGACGTTGATTAATAATTCTTTCAAAATATAGTGTGATTGATATTTAACTAGTTTAAATCATGGCTTATGTATACCCAATCCATGTGGCCAGTTAGACAAGAGCATTAATCCAATGAGCCCCGATTACCAAAGTGTTATGTTGTAAAATCTTCATGTGATATAAGGTACCGTGATACATTCTAGCATCAGCATCTGTCGTGGCTGTCAAAACAATGGCAATTGGAAAACTATACATTTCTATACATAATATGAAATATTCCTACATTGTTGACAGAAGCATTTTATTCCGACCCAGTGCTGAAAAACGGTGAGGGGCTGGGAGGAGGAATAATGGCGATAGATTTCTAAGCGTGCACCAAAGTATGGAGGGTGAAAATATAACTTTTAGTTTATGTCTGGCTCTTAACCCTCGTTTACCCGAGCAATTTTGTAACAAAAAAAATCGGGGGGGCGGGGTACCACCCTCCCTGTGATTTCGTTACTGAACACCACGAATGTACTGTAAATTAATTGGTACCAAAGATTAGCGTTAGGTTTCTTCTTGCCCTTGTACCAAAAATAAGTACGACATCCCCCATTATGACGTTACATGACGTAATATGTTGAGGAAAGTGTAAAAATACTGATATAGGGGCGAAAATTGATATTCGCAACTTTTAAGCGACTCAAACAACTATTATAGCTCTAAAATGCTATGTCATATATAAGACTAGTCATTTTCTATCAAGGTAGAGTCAAAAGTCAAAAAACCGCTTGTGAAATCTGATTTCTAACCTTTTTTCACGTGTGGTGTCTATGGAAGATAGGGAAGTTTGCTTACATGCGAACTTTATGACGTCATTGTGACGTAATGCTAGGGCATGGGTGGTCTCATTTTGGGAGGCAATGGAAAGAGGAGGACATATCGCATATAGTCGGTACCAAAATCAAGTGTCTGGTTGTTACGTTGTGTTAGCATGTGGAAACTCCTCCCGAAGGGGGGGGGGGGTGGTTGCCACCCCCCTATCCATCATTTTTGGGATCACCCTGTATCTACCGATCACCCCGGTGGAGTTTGTTTTGGAGGAAAGGAGAGGCGGCGGAAAGTCAATGACAATTACATTAAATAATTGCACAAAATGGGGGTTTTAGCGAGCCGGGAAAAAACCGAAGGGGAGGGGGTGGGAACCACACCACCTTCGGTAGACGAGGGTGAAAGATGACGAGGGAGGGTTGGTTAATAAGTCCTATCTGGTCATGGTGACCCTCCGTATGAGGTCTGAGTTCTTATTGCCCATAGGGCCTATGGAAAATTAAAAAAAATCAAAATTATTTTAAATGATCAAAATGTATCCAATCAACTAGCCAAGAAATAGCCTTCAGGAGCTAAAAGATGGTAGAGGTTTCCATAAAATGCTCTTATTTTCATATCGTCGCATTTGAAGAATCGCGGACTCTAAAGGGTCCGTACACATCCCCACATACGATTCAAACAATCATATCCGATTAAAACGAATTTAACAACTGGAAATTTGTTTTAGCTAATATTCATGAATTCTTACTTAATAAAATGGATGCAATACATTGGAAAAGTTAACCATCTTATCCGTCACACCAAAAATTACGCAAATCGGCGTTATTCAGTATCCGTCATTGTGGAATACAATAATCGGCGTTTTCCGAACATCCGTCAAACCAACGAGCGTCATCACGAATCTGCTCAATTTAGTTTATTACAAAATGAAGGATATTGGATGTTGTAACAGTAATATTTGTAAACTTTTCTCCTACATTCCCTTGTTTTCTCCTACCTTCGCTTGTTTGGTATAATTGGAATTTAATTGTAAATTCAAATTTATGTTTATATTGGATTTATATGAGGTATAATGTATGTATGTGAAAATGATGACTATATAATAAAGCAACAGGATAAAAATATTTGTAACTAATTTCATATTTTGTTTGTGTCAGTTATAAATTAAAGAATTATTTTTTATAAACAAAAGTATTTAAAAATTCCGGCTGTGAAATCAGTATACACTTCTATGACATAGGACTCAACATCCGTCACTATTTAATGCATGTAAGCCTTTGTTATGTAACATACGTAAAAATAATTAAGATTATTAATTAATGAAGTACTTTCAAGGTTCGGCACTTGGCAGTTTGAAGATTTTGGTATTTAATACCATTTCCCTTAATTTCGTAAAAATGATAACAATTCCACATCCGTCACTATGTAATAAACCCGACGATATGGTATGGCGGTTCATTTTAGATTAGTTGGAAAACATTTTGACTATATTTTTTTTTTAATTTTTGACATCTTCATTAGGCCCTGATGTCTGAAGCAGGAGGGGATACCATGGACCGATTTTATTATTTTTTGCTTTCCCTGACATGGCATAAAAAAAAAAAAAAAAAAAACAGACATCATGAAATGGATCCTTACTGAAATCACTTCCACAAATTTGAAAACAATTGATTCTGTCGATGTGTTTTGATGTTATGATCGAATGTTGTCCAAAGAGAAAATGCAAATATATAACTGAAATTTTCCAATTTATCACCCCTCTCTGCTCAAATGTGACTAATTACTCCGTATTTAAGAGGCTTTTATGCAAATACGGAAAAAAAGTCATTACTCGTTCTAGCGGTGCAGTTCATGCCCAATGAAATACGCGATGTAAGATTTCACGTTATTTCAACATGTATTTGCATGGAAACCAAGGGCTATTTAGAAAGAACAAAACAAAAGTAAGGAAACAGAAATACATATCTGACTGCTATGTATTTGCAGCCACAAACAATGCAATTGCTATTAGACTTGGGTTGAATGGCGATGTTTCAACAGATTGAGAACCGGATTGGCCGATCTATAGGGTTTCCCTGTAAAAACGGTGGCTACCCGGAAGTAGATCAGGATGCTGTTTATGGTTGTGAAACAGCACCACAGACAATGAAACATTATCTTGGTCTGCTCACTGTTGAGGCAACCATGCACAGACAAGGATTTTGCCTATAATTCAATGAAGCAGCCAGGTACTTCGTCTCTGGCGAGCATATTTGAGAACCACTGTGTTTGGACACGATAAGGAATGGAATGTGAGGTTTTCAAACACATACTGCAAATCAGTTACATAGCTTGGTCCAGTTTTTAAGTGTTTTGCTATATTTGTGGATGTCAAATGTATAGACCGGTCACATTCACCACTTAAATGTATTCCTAAGGGAGGGCGCTTTTAAAAGTGGCCGCCTAATGCGATTTAACACCTTATAATGATGTTTTAATAGCCAAAAATGGGTGAAATGGCCCAGTTTTTCAGTGTTTCCCTAATTGATTTTTCTCCATTATTTGTTGAGTTAATTTATTCAGTACTAAAGAGGTTTCATTTTCTCTTTTTTTCTTGCAGTTAATTTTAGATAGTTGGAAAAACATTTTGGACTATATTCTTTTTTAATTTGGAAATCTTTCATTAGGCCCTGATGTCTGATGAAGCAGGAGGGTGATACCAGGACCGATTTTAGATTTTTTGCTTTCCTGGACATGGCATTGGGACCATCTCCAGAATAAGACACAGACAAATATATAACTGACATTTTCCAATTATCACCACCTCTCTGCTCAAATGTGCTATAAAAATTACTCCGTATTTACAGAGGCTTTTACCGCAAAGACGGAAAAAACAAAGTCTACTCGTTTAGCGGTGCAGGTCATGCCCAATGAAATACGCGATGTAAGATTTGACGTTATTTCAACATGTATTGACATGGAAACCAAGGGGCTGTATTTAGAAAGAACCAAAACAAAAGTAAGGAAACGAAATACATAATCTGCTGTATATTTTGAAGCCACAACAATGTAATTTGCTATGAGACTTGGGTTGAATGGCGATGTGTCAACAGATTGAGAACGATTGGCCGATTATGGGGTTCCCTGTAAAAAACGGTGGCCTACATGGAAGTAGATCAGGATGCTGTTTATGGTTGTGAAACAGCACCACAGACATGAAAACATTATTCTTGGTCTGCTCACGTTGAGGCAACCATGCACCAGACAAGGATTGTGCCGATAATTAAATTGAAAGCAGGGCAGGTATACTATGTCTTGCCGAGCTATTTGAGACCCACTGTGTTTGGACACGGTAAGGAAGGATGTGAGGTTTTCAAACAACTACTGCAAATCAGTTACATAATGTACAGTTTTTAAGTGCTTTTGTATATGTGTGGATTGTCAAATGTATACCGGTCACATTCACCACTTAAAGTATTCCTAGGGAGGGTGCTGTTAAAAGTGGCCGGATAAATGCGATTTTGTAAACCTTTATAATGCGTTTTTAAAGCCAAAAAAAAATGGGTGAATGGCCAGTTTTCAGTGTTTCCCTAATTGATTTTTCGACATTATTTGTTGAGTTAATGTATTCAGTACTAAAGAGTTTAATGTTCTCTGTTTTCTTGCAAGTTAATTTTATGATGTTAGTGATTTTCTGTTACTTTTCAGTTAATGGATTAGATGATTTATTCATACTATGCTGTTATTGGTGATAGGGTTGTACATTAGCCAGTGCCACTCGACGAAGCGATGATTGGACGATTTAATGATGGAAGCGTAATATAATTGACAATCGCGCTCCCGTGAGTGCGTCTCGTAGGAGGAGAGAGAAAATTTCCCATATGAAGACGAGTGGATATGATGCCAATGTCTGAAAGCTGAAGACACACTTCTGCAGCACCTTTGGGGATTTTCTCAGACAGCTTTGATTTATGTGTTGAAGTCGCCGTACTGCAAACAGGTTGATAATAATTTTGATTCTTACAATGACCCAAAATCATGTGAAGCGACTCTGAACGGAAAAAAACATCAGGGATTGCTATCAATGATTATCAACAATCAATCAGGAAGTCACCCCTTCCTGTGAGTGGACGGTTTGCGCATAAATAGTTCAACCCATATAGGGGTTACAAATGAGTCTAGTTTTTATAAAGAGACCAAAAAATTTCACACAGATTTTTTACAAATTATCTGACTAGACTTAAGTAACAAAAATTAATTCAGAATTTTATCTGCAGTTAGCCAAATCACCATCCCAGAAAACCGTGTTGTAGTTCTAGTTATGGTTCATAAAGACAAAACAAAAGGAGGAAAAATAAGAAATAATGGGACCATAAGGAAGCCTTAATTTTTGTCAAAATGATCAAAAAACCTGTCATATGTAGGCCATTATTATCGTTACCACCTATCTGCTACAATTGTGTGTCATTCAAATGTAATCCATTGGAATGCCAACTCATCCCAGTAGTAGGGAGTTAATAGCGAAATACCATCAGTAAACGAATAACAGGACTATGATCAGTTGTGATCTGGCATTTTAAATGAATGCCTGCACTAATGAATGATGAGGAATGATACGGACATCAGCCTCTTCTATATCTAAGGTAAGTCAGGACATCATACTTGGACCACCAAAGGAAGAGAAGCAAGGGTTTATTCATCACTCTCCTGAAAATGGAACTGATAAGGTTTCTATCGTAGTCAAGTTTGGGTTGCTTTTTTGGCAGATTCCTGTTATGGGAGAAGTTGTTGCAATTTTCTCACTGTTACTATTTGAAGCCAGAACATGTCCATCTGACAGGACGGGGGTTGTATCTCAATTCTAAGCGATGTTGTCACTGGGATTAAAAATCCCCCAAATGGCTCTGCAGAAGTTTGCCTTCAGCTTTCAGATATTGGCATCATGTCCATATTGTATGTCGTGTGGGAAAATCGTCTCTCCTCCTCTGAGAAGCTTTCACGCTTCGCTTACAGTGCGATGCCAAGTAATTACAAATATTGCCCTAAGGACATCGTCACAATCATTTCGCTTGTCGAGGTGGATGCTGCTAAGCGCACAACCCTAACAGCACTTAGATGTTGATATTCATCAATAACACCATTGTACTGGATAAATCATCAAAGAATAAACTGAAACATAACTAGGAAAAATAATCAAATCAATAAAGTAACTGTAAGAAAAAAATAGAACATAAAACCGCAATTATGTTTAGTACTGAAATAAAAGTAACTCAACAAATACACACAAAACAAAAAAAAGCCAACAAAATAGGGAAACACTGGAAAAACTGGGCCATCGCAGTCAATTTTTGTTTACTAAAATGTATATAAGGTGTTAATTCTCATTTGGCCAGCCATTTTGAAAATGTTCCTCAATTTCAGGAATACATTTTTTAAGGGTGACTGTGACGCTTTATCCATTGGCACCACACCTATAGCAAAACACTGAAAACTGGGCGATTTTTTCACACCATGTTTTGGCCAGTAGAACATCCGTATGAGGGGCTAACATCTGCATTTGGCAGCCTTTTAAAAAGTACCCTCCAGTACGAACTACATTTTTAAGTATTGAATGTGACCCAACTTATACATATGAATCAACAAATATAGGAAAACGCTGAAAAAAGCTGGGTCATGTACCCTCTTTTATGGCTTATAAAACATATAATAAGGTGTGAATGCATTTGGCCGGCATTTTGAAAAGCGCCCTCAATGAGGAATTACATTTGTGTGTGAATGTGACTGGATCCTCTTACATTTGCATATTAACAAAATATAAACAAAACAAGTGAAAACCTGGGCATTTCACCCATTTTGGGGCAAAAAGCATTATGCAGGTGTCTAAATGCATATTTGGCGGCCATTTCTCAAAATCGCCGCCCTCAATGAGGAATCATTTAAGTGGTGATGAGTGTGACCGCTCCTATACATTTGAATCAACAAATATAGTAAAACACTACAAAACTGGACCATTTCACCCCAGTGGCTATGAAATAACACTCCGTTATATGGCGTTATGGCATTTGGCGGCCATTTTGAAATCCGCCCTCTCGAAAAAAAAGTTCCGGGGGGGTAGCAAAGTCTACCGTCATTTGCTTGTTAATGGTATGATGGTGAAGTTCCTGGACTGTGAAGAGTAAACTTAGGGCACGTATCTCATGCACACGGGGGACCCCACCCAGCCAACGGGGACTGTATGTAAGACACTATCAGTGATTGGTAAAATCAAAGCCAAAATCGAAAAATCATCAAATTCAGATTTTTGATGTTATGTAACAAGGAGTACAAGGGGTTTCCTAAAATACCCTGCAAATATAAGACCAGACGCAACCTAATAAGGACAGAAGCGGAGATTTGAGTCATTTACTGTCCGAACGGACACTTACTATACACGAATTCAATGGAGAATGTTTCTTGGAACACTGCCTTGTCTTCCTTTTCTGTCAATTCTACAGCGGAAAAAAGTAACTTATCGAAAATTCTAACAGACTTATCCTACACTTATCAGCTATTCCTGCACTTCACATATTTTTCACATCAACTGATAGGCTCTTTAGTATCATTTTGGTACATACACAAATTCGCATCACTCCGTAATAATGCTTTTTTCTCAGATTAAAAAAATACAAAGCGTAACGAAGGGTCCAATTTCCGTTGACACCAAACTCACACTCATAGGAAGTTTAATCAGCCACAACGGATAGTGGGATTACAACCCTCTTTGTATAGTCTTGTTTTGTACATAAAAGACTTCAGTAGGCAGGGTATAATTGCGATCATCTATGTAATTGGGACTGAAGAAATGGTTTTTTGAACAGGTGTCCTGCTTTTTTTAATGTAAGGGTATGGTCTTTGGGGATATTGACCATATTACCGATTATAACGTCTGGTGATCTTGCCAGATACCTTAGTACAATGCAATAAAGAGTAACTCATACCACTAAAGAATAAAATAAACAGCGAAGGGGTTAGCACGTTTGTGAAATCATTATCGAGCCGCAATGAAGCAAACAAACATTCGGGGGTTCGTCCGCGAAACTTGAATCGTAAGTATATACGTAACTTTGGCTGAGCACTTGTTACCGATTTTAAACAAGTTGTGACTTACGTGCGATCGCGAACAATGGACGTTAGACAGTCGTAGGAAAACCTTTTCGCATTTCTTAGGATATTATTACGTGTGTCTTCTATTTGGTGCATTTCGTGGGTGCAATTAGGTACGGGTTGGTGTTGAATGCCGTACTAGTAAATCGATTAATGGATTTTTAGTAGAACCATAGTGTGGTTTGGGGTGTGCCGACTTATTGAAAGGAACGGGTTAAGTACTCGGACAACCCTCGCATCATATTAGCATTCCTCCTGGTTGATGAGAACCGCGTTAATTGGATTGTATTAAATATTAGCGGGTACTTTCGATAGGTATTAGATAGGCCTACACCGCCGCTTGGTTGGTGGCACAAGAAGAAAAATGTCTTCAGAACCAAAGAGGGCGGCTATTTTTTTCCTCATTATTTTTGGAGTTCATTCTTATAGGTTGGAAAAGACAAAAAAAAATATTATTTAAAAATGAAAAGTCATAATAGGCCTATTTCCCAAAACGAAAAACAAGGGATGAACTAAATAAAGACTGAATGAATGATATTACAGAGGAAATACATACATTAACTAGCGAAAGGAACTTGCCCACTGAGTTTGTCAAGAATTCGAAAACTCGGGAAACGAGTCAATAGCATGTGACGAATTAAATTGTGCACTTTTTTCGGCTGGATCCAAGATTTTTACTGTTTTGTTGTTGTTAGGTCCGATTAATAAGTAATCATATAAAATAACAATTCCACACAAAAGATTGAGATGAAACGATAGTGGATTGTAGTAAATATTTTATGTGTAGTATACAGTTTACCATAGGATAGGACCCTACTGGATAACAAAATTCCGGATGTGGAGTTTTATTACATAATTGAGATGTCTATATGAAGGCCATCGATTTGAGCATCAGCAATTTTCACAAAGTGATTAGTATGCAATGGACAAGCTTTGGACATGGAAAATTAAGATTTGTTAGAAAAATTATGAAAGGCACGCCATTCTCGTGAAATTTTGAATCAGCCTGTTAAGTGAAATAGATCAGGGGGATGTGCATTATCTGTTGACCCTTACTTTTCTTTCGTGGGTTTGTAGTTGGCTTTGGTCTTTCTTATTTCTTTCTGTCTTCTTCTGTTCTTTCTTTCTTTCTGTCTTATGTCTTTTCTAGTAGTTCGGTAGGTAGTCTTTTCTTTATTTCTTTCTTTCTTTCTTTCTTTCTTCTGTGCGTGACATGAATATGGGCCAATATGTTGAATAGGAATGACTTGCTTACAGAAAAAAATGTATATATTTATTAACTTTAAACATTTTAATCTGTTTTTTGTTAAATTAAATATAATTTTTGATTTTTTAGGTTTTTTATTTTTTACATTGATTATTCAGGCAATCTGACCTGGCTATATGAATTCAATTGACATGATCATTGAAAGAGGATCTGCGAAGTTTGCTATAATATTATATGCGTTCAGGGACGCCCATCCTTTCATTTTGGAAACTATAAATGCTGTGACATGATAGATTGCTAACAAGAGGATGAAATGCGAAAGACGGACCAATTTGTTCACTTCCTACACACTACGTGTGTGCTACGTGTATCATGACCTCACGTAGTTTTAATCGTAAATCTGGCATACTCGTAGGACACAAACGTAGGCTACGTCCAAGTTTCACGACGCGTTGAAAAATATTAAGTAGTAACTTACGTCGCCACACTCGGGCTACGTACAGTCTTACGCACGCCCGCTTTCGCGACGAACCCTATGTCACTAAATATGGCGGTAAGTAAATGGATGATTGTGATGTTACGGTAAGAATGGTGTTGAGGCCATGACAAAGTTAGTTCGTCGTAAATTTACAATCACGTCAAAAATGATCAATATTTCTCTTGCAGTAGTGTATCCATTGCAAAGTGTCTAGACTTTGGAAGACTTGGCAATTGCAAAAGTCGTAATTATACTTTGTAGACTGTTATTTTACTCATATCCTAATACAGCCAAGAAATGAGGGATTAAATATCAGTGTAAAACTTTCATCTTCAATCTAATCACAATTTGACGCAGGCAGTTACGTTACGAAATGCTCTGTTTATACGTTACAGGAAAAATGAGGCAATAATTTACACGTTCCATTGCACAATGATTGAGTTACTCCAAAAACTAAAGTGAGTGCCATTACAAGCAATTTGCACTCTGTGGACCTGTTTACTGTGCTTGGATTAAGGGTTACCATGGAACACATTACCTATAGCCTGATAATATTTGCCAGTGAATATCCGTTGGAGCCAACTAGATCTCCATGGTTATATCGTCAAGATTGTAAGTTTGGTCATTGTGGAAGATATTTTGCACGCGTGCCAGATTGCCTCATGCGATTTGACCCGATAACTATGGTGTCCTTGCGACTATTGCACGGTAGATGGTTTCTGACCATATGGTCCTGGAGCAGCATATGGTGTCCTGGGGCATAAATAATCTGGGAAAAAAATTTCATTCACCAGGAAATCATATTTGTTTATGCTCCTGGAGCATCTAATAAACACTCTGGAGAAGAAACGAAAAAAAACATAAAGTTAACATATTGTATAGGAGCATATTTGCATGCACAATGCTCCAGAAAGCATATGGTACATAATATGCAACTTATAGCGGTTTTGAGTGTATTAGCGTTTAGAGAATTTAGAGAAAAATTATTTAGGGCAAAATACGGCTTAGGAGATTATTTGCATATGCTCCAGGGCATGTATCGCCATTATTTTGACTTATTTCTCAGGATTATTTATGAGATTTCAGGACCATATGGTCATGGAGGCATTTGGTCTTATGTGTACCATATTATCAGGGCTAAAACTCGCACAAGATAAAACTCACAGATTATAACCAAATTTGGCAAGATACTATGTACATGATGCATCTCCTTAGATTTTGTGTCCAAAAGGATACCCTCAAAAAACCACAATTTTCACTGAGAAGCAACATTAAAGGTCCATGGCCCGATCGCTAATAGCCTCGTCCCCAGAAGCCCCAGATTTTACCGGAAGTGGTCAGCATTTTGGTATCAGAAGAAAGCTACTATTTTTCTCATTGATCCTTAGAAATCTTAGAGCCAAAAGATGTTTGTTTGGAAGTTATGAGTGAAAATGTGCCCCATTTTGGTCGACCAATATTAATTTTACAGAGTACTCTATGGGGCTTACAAAATCACGTTTTTTAGCTATCGCATCAAAACGGATTGAAATATCGGCGCGAAACTTTACAGATGGGGTTTTGGAGTGAAGGCCAATCTATCAAGATGAAAAACTTCATATCCTTAAATCGGACCATCCCCCTTTAAATAAATTACCTAATTGAATGTTACAATTATAGTTTTAACAAACCTCAGTTGCTTCTGTAGAACAACAATATAAAGGCAATGAAAAAAAAATGTGAATAGATTTCGACATTTTTCCTTTCATATTTTGCTTTTAAAACACAGCCAGGGGCAAATCTTCCCCCTATTTTAAAAAAAATTAGAACGGTCCCTTACTGACTGACTACTAATGTATCCCAGATGAACTCAGCTATATTCTTGTCTTGTCTAGATATAATTGCATAAATGAAACCAGGGAATTCAAAAGAGGTTTTTTATAGCACTTAATTCCATGTAATTGTATTTTGTTCATAATATTCCCATAGAAATCATTAAATAGAGAGATTGAACATCGTTGTAATCGAGGATTTTTTTTACTAAATTGCATGCCTTAAGGACTTGTCTGTGGTTAACAACATGTTCTAAGGACATTGAACCGTAAATTGATATAAAATGTCCTACTATAATTCACTGAACAAACTCAGATAAATTTTGACTCAGAATTATTTAACAAACGCGTATGACTAACAGGTCATTGTCCCGTGAGGTTATACAAACACCACATACCCACACACTCAGGCACCTGCCCAAGCACCACACCCACACACGCCAACACTAACATCCAATGTATATACACACACATGCCAGCAATAAATATAAATGGATAATATTAAAAAGGGCAAAAATGTTAACCAAAACAAAACAAAGCTAATCAGACGAACGTAAAAGAAGGAATTCAAAAGAGGTTTATAAAATAGAATATTTACAATGCTTAATATGCGGACTTATAAAGTCCTCCATTCATCCAAATAATTCACAAATGAATTGCTTTCATTTTAGAATTAAATATGTACCTATACTTAAAAATATTACACGTGTATAATGTTAATTTTTTATGCAGACATAAAATGTAAAATAATCCTATTAGGGGCGGTGTTCGATTTCTCGCTGTGATATAGCTTATGCATACTAATCCTGCATAGAACTACCTGAAACGGTAAAGATATCACAGCTGTTAATCTATTATGAATAGAACGGTTGCTTCAAAACTTAACCGCCGGTTGTTCGCCGGTTGAGCCCCGTTCTATCTGGATTTTATTGCACATACTGATCTATCTCACTGATCTATTTCTCTCATCGAGAAAATCGCAATTGAAAATCTTCCTTTCGTAATAAGCTCGAAACATACCGATTGCGTCATTTAATACCAGGCAAAAGGTAATGTCATCAAAAACACTTCAAAGTTTTTAATTCAGTGAAAAATAAATGCTGGTTATCTAGCCAACACTGTTTAATATGACTGTAAACTTATAGATCAGTATGTGACGAAGTTTTTTT
Organism: Ophioderma brevispina; assembly: GCA_023653785.1. NCBI lineage: Eukaryota > Metazoa > Echinodermata > Ophiuroidea > Amphilepidida > Ophiodermatidae > Ophioderma > Ophioderma brevispina. Next base: position 27,143 of record JAMKCH010040399.1, read on the forward strand.
TTTTTTTGTTTTTCCAAACGATGTCTGAGATAGAACACAGATAGACCAGTATGTAACGTATTCATCGCCGTGTTAAAGTACGCATGTACGTTATTTTTAGTGTATCACATAGTGATCTATGTCAGATAGCGCTGTATGTGAACAAAATAAATTTGAATTAAATGCACATAGATCAAATTTGCTAATTAATATCTCATTAATTAGGTAGAGTCCACGTCTGAAACTGTAATTATGAAGAGTTAAACGTCATATTAACACTACCGAATTTTCTCAAAAATGTCAAAAATATGAGATAGAACAGTATGTGATGCAGCCGACGAAATATGGTTTGATCACCATGAACCGCGGCTCAACCGGCGGTTAAATTATGAAGCCCCCTCTTTGACATGCTAGTAATCTTACCTCATTGATTACATGGAAAAAGACATCTTAATATGCCCTGTGAACGCGCTGACAGGGTGTTGTAAGGACAAAATAATTTCTTACGTTATTTAAGAAAAATGAATCAAACATAAACACTGTAGTGTCAAAAATACACCCGCGATTTAGTATAAGTTGCTCAATTAAAGGAAAAATCCTTTGACAAGCCATACGCTATTCGAATCATTTCCAATTATTGGGGTTTACGCGCGCTTGCTCTGGCGCTTAGATATTTTGCAATGTCGTTACATGTAGCACTTAATAAAGTCTTGCGTGGATCCGTTGGACAAAATGAAGAGAGCTGGCAGGAGTCATTAATAGGAAAATTCAAAAGAAGATGAATACAAAATAACATAAAACACCATCGAACGACCAATTCTTGTGTACGGTGCAGAGTCATAGGAACAATGAAGACAGGATGTTTAAGAGATAGAGAGGAGAAGAGAGAGTGAAAACATCAGGAAAGATTTGGGTGTAAATGACCATCAATGAGAACGGTGAAAGAGAGGTCGAACGGTGATAGTCACCGCCGGTAAATCGCCATGTGATGAGGATGGATGATGGAAACCCAGCGAAGAATGTGATGAACAGCAACGGAGACGCCGAAAGCAAAGAGGAAGACACAAAGAGAGGAGAGAGATAGATAGAGAGAGAGGATACTATAGGCAAGGCAGCACCACTTTCAAGTGACATCAGAATTAGCCTATAATCAGCACGAAGGCAGCCAACCCTGCTGACTGGCGAAATCACTGGGCTAAGGGAAAGAAGAAGGAAGAATTAGAAAGGACCGGTGTCAAGAACCAGAGAATCCTTTACGAATGAGAGTCCTAGGCACTTAGAACATGTAATAAAATCTTGCACGCATCGGTTGTTTCCTTGAAGTCACGCTTTATTTCGTACAGTCTATGGAAAGATCAAATAGGCATGGAAAAACACTTGAGATGGGACACACAGGGGCTCACTCCTAAAACTCATGCTAATGTCTATATCCATTTTCAATTTAGATCGTTTGTCAATAATTCTACCAAGATTATATCATATATTTCATTCGGAGACATATTATCATTTACTTTGCCCCCCCAAAATGGGTTAAGAGTGTTTTTTTTTTTGGCGCAAGAAAAACATATTCTCCTTTCCCCGTTTCAACAAGAAATTACCACAGGTGTTTATACTTTAAATGAAAGAGAAGGGTTCAATTACAAAGGTCTTATCTTTTACCCGCGTTCTTTATTGACGAACCTTAAGTGCGGGATATTATGCCGTAACGCAATGGCGTAATTTCGATTTTGCCGATATTCACATGTGTCAGTGACATCGTCTGCAATATGAGTTTTTCCTTTAAAGGTGATTCCAAAAAGAAAAACATAATATCTGCAACGATCGAAAGCGAGGTTGACGTTACCGGAAAGATTAAATTACCGTACGATTCCACCTTCTGGGCGATTCAAGGCAAACCAGACACATTTGGGACCATGACACAGCCATCAGTAAGTATACATAAGATTTTTGACATTTGATTGAGTCTTTGGGTGTTGTTTCTGTCTATCCTGTGTAAAGATATTTTTCAGCAGTATCGATTTCTACGAATTTTCCCCGCAAAATAGTTTCCGTCTTTTAGCGGAATTATCGATAGTTGCCAGCACTATCGTACGCAACGTATCACTTGCAAGGACCTATTAGCACCTTGAAAAAGAAAAGCATATATATGGGCAATTCGAAATTTTCACAAAATGTTTTTTTTACTAAGGCTTTCCCCTTCATTGTATATCTTTCAATGGCTCCATTAATTTCAATCAGTAATTGGATGATTTTATTGCTATCGAAGGCCGCTGAGATAGATTGCCAGTACCGATGCAAATTCATCAATTCTATTTAAATTACGCTATATCTCAAAATAATCCCTTTTGCATCTTACCATTTTGCAAATGTAATACGATAATGATTCGGTTGTGTTTGTTGAAATTCTGTTCTCAACGAAACCATTTACGGAGTGATTTGATATACATTATTTCTGGGATTGTCGTTGGTTCAGAAGCACGAGTAGCTGCAAGTGAAGAAATCAAACCGATAAACACGACAAATATGAGTAGCAAATTAGAGCTCAATTTCAGAATACACGCAACTTCTACCCTGGCTCTAGGTTCTAATAGTATACCACTTAGACGAGCAAGCAATGTAAGACACTGTGCATAAGAGAAATAGTTAAAAAGGTTAAAGTCCTGAAAATATCGTTATATCGACGCCACTTTACCGTTGATGAAATTCGACGAATGTCTTCCAGCAAATATGGGGAGAAACATTTGCCTTTATTCAGGGTGCTTTAAGAGGGTATGTTTTCAAAGTTAAGGATGAAATTCAATATTTAAATATACATCTTGAACGAAGAAACTAAAGCGTTGCTGGTGGTCAAATATGATGACAAATCATTTAAAGGTAGGATACATTGACTTGACATAATGATAAATTTGGTAAAGTTTTTTGTTTTGAGTTGATCAATCTAGCGCATGAAAAACGAATATAAAAGATGTCCGTCTCAAGAATATTAAGGGCACCGGGGTGTAATTGCTACTCTGTCATCGTGTTAAATTTCATGTTGGATCGAGTTCACCTGTTCCGTGAGGGTAATAGCCAGTGAGTTCATTGACCATGTTCACATTTTTTCAATTGAAGATTGTGTAACAGTCGGTTCTTTTATTTGTATAAACCCAACTGAGCTGAATTCAACATTAATATACAGCACATCACCAATATTTTTAAGAGCCTAGCATTTTAAAGGAAATTGTAACATACTTAGCTTATTCGGTGATAGGGTTCTGTACATTACATCATCTGTGCATCGCCATCATCGTCGTCGTCATCGTCGTTGTCATCGACATCGTCATCATCGTCATCTTTTTTAGAATAAGCGCGGTATAAATAATATATGTATGTATGTATGTATGTATGTATCGTCATCATCATCATTATCATCATCATCATCATTATCATTAAAGGAAATTGTAACCTACTTAGCTTTATTCTGTGATTGGGTTCTGTACATTACATCATCTGTGCATCGCCATCATCGTCGTCGTCATCGTCGTTGTCATCGACATCGTCATCATCGTCGTCGTCATCGTCATCGTCATCGACATCGTCATATCGTCATCGTCATCGACATATCGTCATCGTCATCGTCATCATCATCATCATCATCATCATCATCATCTTCATCATCATCGGCAGTGGCAGCAGCAAAAGTAGAAGCAATATCACTATCATTATGTACACAAGAGTTAAGATATTAATGAAGAAGTAGATATAACATTTATCAAAGCACACTAAATTCACTTACATCGATGCTTCAAGCAATAATATTGCTAATTTCAGATACGTTTCTTTCTACGTCATTGGTAGATGAAAGAAAGTAATAAATGTCAATCTTTACTTTGAAAATGACAATAATTACTATGTTGAGGTGATGAAAATGGTTTAGTTTAATAATTGTTGCTGGTAGAAAATGTGGGTGAACACAGGGCAACACAAAATGTTGTTTCTTACGACTATGTTTTTTGAAACTTGCATTGACTAAGAAAAGATATGATAATGAAAATTATATTACGCTTTCTTAGTGGTGTTTTTTAACTAAATCTCTAGTATATTTTTAAAGGCTTTTGGAAAATGTAACCCCCTTTGAAACATTCTTTTAAAAAAACCTTTTAAAAAATTTATTTAATTAAATTTGTCGTTTAAAGTGTTTTGCCTCAGCACAATTGGTTGTTACATGTGCGACTAGTTTTGATAGTTTTGTTGTTGATTCCATTGGATAGGTAATTGAAGAAGTGGATTCGAAATAAGGATAGGGTCCTTAAAGGTGATGATTTAAAAGAAAATAAAGTGATAACGATCGTGTTGGTTTTACAGGAATAAATAGCATACAATTTATATTTCAATATATTCTTGGATATGTATGGATGTTAGGATTGCAAGACTGCATTTAAATGATGGTGTATTCTTTTAACGGTGTATTCTTTTTTGTGTCGCATGCTTTAGCTCAGTCCGGGGCTCAGAAAGTAGAAGTTTGCGTTCATTTGGCTCAGAAAAAGAAAGTGGCGGTCCATTTTGAAATGGCTGCCACGGCCAATAACATAACCAATGAAGCTAATATTTTCAAAAGTGTTTCCAATGGGCTCCTGCTTCTAAAACATAGTTTAGGGACATCAGAATCGTCTGTGATTTAGGCCCGGGGCTGTGCATATGGTCTTGGGTGTTTCAATGGCGGCGATTTTGGAAAAAATGGTGGGAAACCAGAGTTCATCCCAATGGATTCAATGTTAAGGGGGGATGGCCCGATTTCCGATTTTATGTCTATAAGTTTTTCATATTGATTAGAATTTAGAATGGCCCTTAACCCCAAAACCCCCTCTGTAAAGTTTCCACCGAAATTGGCAACCGTGATGTGAGTTGGGGTTGAGAGCTATAAAAAACGTGAGTATGTAATCCCCATAGAGTATTGTGTAAATTAAATTGGGTCAACCAAAAAAAAGGGCCATTTTCGTCATAACATCCAAATCCATTCATCTTTGCCCTAAGATTTCACAGGGTAAATGAGAAAAAAATAGTAGTCTTCTTAAGATACCAAAATTTTGACCACTTCCTGTAAAATCTGGGGTCCCTGGGGACGAGGTATTAGCGATCGGGGCATGGACCGTTTTAACATGTAAAAATATCAGTAGTGAAGTCCCCCGAACAAAATGATACCACTCGAGAAGGGAGGATCGGTGGTGTGCTCATGGAGGGTCTTTCTAGCCTATTGTTGATGAGCGCAAAGGTCACATATCAAGGTCAAAGGGCATGAGGCCTACATTCACAAATCACGGACAGCAGGCGACATAGCGGTCCGAGCAACTCGAAGGTATTGTTATTTACAAATTATTAAAGTCTGGCAGACAACCCCATGTCACTTTCAACAAACTCACTCTAGCCAGCCTATAGCTTGAAGAAGAAAAGGTTATAGACACTGGTTTTAGAAAAAAGAAAGAAAGGAAATATAACCAAGAATACATACACAAATCAACATCCTGGTAGGAAAATAATTGTTTCTTAGAGAGATCTCCTGATGTATTACTCTTTTGTTTCTTACTCTTTGTAATGAGAAGTTTATCCGTACACATGACAAGACGAACAATGGGTTTCCGTAAATATGCATGAAATGAGCATTATACAATTGAAACACAATCACCTGCCATTTGCTATTGTTGCATGTTTTGTGTGTTGCCTACAGTATAACATAGTGTTTAGCGATGACAATCGCAATGAATAAAGAAGTATATTTTGGAAACGAGTTGTTATCTTGAGTTGAAATTAATTTCTTTTCCGCTGGATCGGAATATATTAAAGATCTGGTGATAATAATCATTGCTTAATAGTAGATTTAAAAATAAGTGAGACTCATTTTTAAAAGTTTTAGGTATTGTCCATTCACCGGAGAGGTAAGAGGATTTATGTTAATGGGCCAAAGGTAGGAAAAACGTTTATGTTTATCAATGATTGACGTAATATAGTTAATATAGCTAGTAAATTGTTGACCTGAAAATAACATATTGCATAACAAATAGTTTGGATGTTTTACTTACCAAAACTAGTCAAGGTTTTAACAATCACTTGAGTCTGATGATTGATCATCGCAGTCAGAATCTTCTGCCAGTTTTATGACAATCTTGAGGATGTCAATGTCATAAAATTATCATTGATCCAATATGAGTGCTCTATTGCAAGACATGCGAACAAGCGTTTTCCCAATCTTGTGGAGACACCTTTCCCAACGCTTCATGAGACAAATTTCTGTATGTCATTATAATAAATGTCGATTTTTTGTGGCAAAATAGCGTTAATTGAGCCCAAATAATTCTGCAGGGGTTTCAAGTCACAATGGGAAGCGGAAGCATTAGAATCCCATGACAATATTTCTTGGCCTGTCTTAATTTTATACTTTGGAACCGTGGCTTGTATTGCTGAATGATGTGTACAGTTCAGGCTTTCAATCTGGCGAAATATGGATAGTTATTGCTTCCAACCATTCATGCATGTCAGTTTTTTGTTGAAGAAGTGGGCAACTTTTCAGTTTTTTTAACTATGGTAGCTTGCATTGTCCATGACCACTGTTGAGTTAGGGGGGGAAAAGGGTATGTTAGAAATAATTTTGTCTCATCCATCTCGGAACTGTTTGGAGTTTCATTTGATCGTGATAATCTTCTGTTTGCTCTTTGTTTAAATGATAGTGTCGCTTTGGAAACACAAACCTGTTCTTCACTGCCTGCCATTTGCAATATTAATGAGTCGGGTCCTTTTCTAAAGGGGTTTGAAATCCTCCTCTGCCCTTACCATCAAGCCAACATTTCCTTATGGTGTGATTGGCATTATCCATGTTCTCATCCCAAAAAAGATAATATGTGATGAGGGCTTCTTTCCTTATTGCTTTCATTTTCCTCAGATACTCGTGTCGCAAAAATACTATGGTCCGGTCGTTCGAGTAAGAATTTCCGACTTGTTGTTGTTTGTACTTAAAACCATTCTTTTTTTTAGAAGTCTCCAGAGGGTGGTTTTTTACTTCCATCGAAACCGATCATCTCGGCGTCGTAAAATTTCCAAAAGTTCACAAGAGTTGGGAATTCTTTACGTTGATAAAATTCGCGAACTTTACGCATAATGGCCTGTAGATCAAAATCATCCAAATTAGCCAGGAGCTAGCACAACATTTGTTAACCCACATCTCAAGTACAAAGGTTTGAGTGATTTATTAAATATGTGAAAACTGACCGGAACCCCGGAAACGTGATTCTTACGTGCAGCAAGTGGTTGCCGACGAAGGGAGAGGGGGCCAAAAACAAAGTTTGTATAGGCGTCAAATTTGTAAATTGATCCATATCATGTTGAAAAATGCACACCATGGTATGTGTCTAACCATAAGGATTCAGAAAGGTATAGTTGTACTATGTACGCCTAAAGTTTCAGAGGTATAGGCTAAAAACAGCAAAAATCAATAATAATGGTCAATTTCAGTTGTACAGGGGCAAAATTAAAGTTGTCCTCCGATTTGGGATAAAAAATGGTGCACACTATTGGTGGAGTTCATAAGGATAAAATAAGGATAGTTTGACTGTCTTTAAAGCTTAGTTTCGGTAGGGGGCACAAGAAGGTCAACGTATCCCATTGCATTCAATGGGGCTTGATCTTGTTACCCCCTACTTTCTTAAGAAGCATTTGAGACACTCAAAACTATTCCTTATTTATCTATGAGCACCACCATTAATTTGCACCATTTTTTATCCAAAGCGGAAAAGCACATTTTAAAAATTGACCCATGTACAACTGAAATGACCCTTTTATTGATTTTTGATTTGTTTTTAGCTAGAACTTTTGAAACGTTGGTGTCATATTAAAAATTATAGACCGATCAAACAGTTCCTGTCAATCTGATTGTTAAAAGTGAGAGGCATAAATTCAAATAGCTTCAATTGAATGAACCAAAAATGAAATATTCCCTGGGAGAGCGGCATTTCATTCATGGACCTATACCCTGGACAACTCTTCCCAACATAGAGATTGCTGTACGGACATATACCCATCGTATTATGAGTGTACAGATTGATGTGGTTGTAAGAGATCGCATTTTGCATTTTGACGGATATGGCCGAACAGCTGGGTCTGGCCGAATGAAGTACGCGAGTAGTAAAACAAAAATGTAGTACATCTGATGCAGGGAGTGGCAAGGAAATGGCTGACTCGCAGGACCTGTATTCATGCGATGAGCTTGTAGAAGATCTGAAGGAATCAGAGATGCAGCTCAAAAGGGCTAATACCAAACAGCAGGTAAAATACACCGAGAAGATATCGAGGTATGTGTGTTAATTGACACGATAAACGGCCATCTGCAGGCGTGTTAAAAGTGCTGAATCGGGGTTGTACGCATCTTGCCGACAAAAAAATGGCAAGAAAGCGATTACGGTGATCCGTTTTAGACTCCAACATACACTTCTGAACACAAGAAAGGTTGATTGATTGCTAATTCTCATAAGTAGTTTTTGGACCCTACGTTACACAAAAATTGTTAAAACAAACAAAACATGCATGCTGCCATGGCCCTACACATACATGATATTATAGGCCTGTGTTAGCCTCCTGGCTTTAGAAAATAAGAATGTCCTTTTAACCAATCAGTGACAAGATCTATATATTCTGGTATATAAAACAAATATTGACTGCTTTATATTCGGAGCATGGTTGAAAAAAAACTATAGGCCCCTCGGTGATCTCGAAACCTCCTATGCCCCCCGGCTTACGCCTCGGGGATAGTTTATGGTTTCGAGATCACCGTGGGCTATAGTTCAACCATGCCCCTCATAGCTAGCAGTCAATATTTGTATACTATACCTTTTGGAATCCTATTGGTTAGAACATAAACATGGTGTTTGCTTTTCAACATGATTGGATCAATTTAAAAATTTGACCCCTGTACAAACTTTGTTTTGGCCCCCTCTCCTTAAGGCCCACTTGCGGCACTTAAGAATCAAGTTTTAAAGGGTTCCTGTCAGTCTGTCAACATATTTTAATCACTCAACCTTTTGTACTTGAGATGTGTTACAAATATTTTTACAAAATGTCAACTTCCAAATTGTTTTCCTTTCGGCCACGTTTTTGCACTCTCTTACAAATTGTTGCCCTTGTACAACCCGTTTCCATTCTTTTTAGACATTTTCTAGTAATCGGTTGTTTATCTGACTTTTCCCTTTCAAAAACCGCTTCACATTACTTTATATATTCTGTCCTCCATCGTGCGGCCATGATTTCAAGCAGAAGGAGACCGTACTATATAAATCAAACCATACACTGAGAGGTGGAGCTATACTGTTATGATACTGTACTTTGAACCAAGTGCTATACTTCAAGAGAATTCAACCAGGTGTTTTCAAGTGATATACCAGGATGACAACCAGCAGTTATTATTTAACGTGTTAGTTGAACTTACTTTAAACTCTGGGAATTATTATTCCTTATCACAGGATAAAGGAGAAACTGATGCATTCTTATATCATGTCACATGATAACGCAACTAGTTTTTTATTTGCCCCCTGAATTCTTTGACAGCCCGCGCCAATCATGGCATTAGTCTTCTATCAGTAACAGACCAATTTGTTCAAACTGTATCATCATGTCCAGGAAACCGTTCCCCCTTGTGCACAATGGTTTTTGTAATGGCAACAAAAAGGGGGGCCCCCTAATCTCCACAATACCAAGGATTAACCCTCCATCATATCCAACCTATGCTGATTTCATGGATTCTCAGCACTTAATTTGAAATCTACTATAGATACCGTATCGAACATTAGAAAGAAACCTTTTTAGAATAAAATCAGAGTTAGTTTTGCCTTGCTAGTTACACGAAACTGACATTTTTGGCCAAATGAGTTTCTATTTATGTAGGAAAAAAGTCGTCATTATAACGCATAATTTGGTAAGAATGTTCAACTGAGAGTCTCAATTTATTACAAAGTTATTAGGCTAAATAGGCCTAATTGGTGTAGATACGACCTTTGGTGGCCCTTCAAAATTGAATTTCGGTTGAGTGCAATTAGAGTCGTAACTACGACTTTGTTTCACTCACAATACAAATTAGTTATGTAGATACTCAGTTTTATTTTTTTGTAAG
>JAMKCH010040400.1:0-13273 GCA_023653785.1 Ophioderma brevispina
CGATATTAGCTACTGTGTACTCCGTTAAAATAAGTTTTCTGACTCATTATCAATCACGCATGTTCCGTCATCCAAGAGAACAAACACCAACATGACTTGTGCACCCGACTTTACTATTCGTTGAAAAAGCACAATCACAACCGAAAAACATACTGACAACAATCTATATGATTATTCATTATATGTTTTTCGCAGTGTCATACCTTATTGGATTAACGAAACGGTCGCATTCTTTTGAACGGATAAACGAGTCTGAAATGATCTTTTTGGTATGAATGTAAGTAAGACAGAATACCGGAAGTATTGACACTTCGTTTCATGAACTAATGCATTTCAGTGAAGCTGTAGCTTGTAGGTGGTCAACATAAAATGACACAATCTTTTAGGATCAGGTTCGCAGAATAAGCTCATACAGATCATGTTAATGAATATGACAGTCACATTACTGACATTGGGTACAGTGTGTTCGACATTGACTAAGATTTGAAATCTTTCAGCAGAAATGTATACTCCTTCAAGCAGCACCACGTACAGCAATACCATATTAAACCGTTTGGATATTTGCTATGTGGGGGGGAGGGGACAGATCTTTTAACATCGTAATCAAGACTAATAGCTATCATTGGAATCATTGGCAACTCTATAACTATAATTATAGTTGGTGACGTACTGTAATAAAGTTGATGGTTAATTATTTTACAGTTATGTTCATTATTCATAGAATTCATTGTATTTGCCACAACTCTCACATTTTTGGTACAATAATCAATAATGTGGTATAAAAATCCAACATTCCGATCTTGTTTTTGACTCCAGCAACATCTCTTCTAAAAAGTAGCTGTCCAAAAGCAATGCAAACTGAAATTTTAAACTATGTTTTAAGTATTATTTCTTTATGATAACCCATTAAATACGCATATCTTATGTAAAATAAACGATCTCAATATATTTATTACATTCTATTAGTGAAAAATATTTACAACTTAGTGAAGAATATTTACACGTACATCAGTACACTATTTGCAGTGGATTTCAGAGAGAGTTCTAAGTGTACCGTCTTTGCTCCTTTCTCTACATGAAACTTTATAACAATAATGTCCATTTCCAACGGCACGTATCCGTCCTACAGGACGCTCATGGCTCGATCACTCATTAATTATTTACGCTGCCATCAGGAAATCGTGTACAATCATTTCTGCTTCACGTAGGGGCATCTGGCTAAGCGCACAAACTTATCAGCACTTAGATTTTAATATCACATGTAACAGCTCCCCAAATGTCGCTTGGGTCGACGAGGATTTCGAGATTAGTATCTTGCCCAAGGTCCAGGACACAAACACTTTGGCCACGGCGAGGCTCGAACTAAAGATTTAAACGGTCTAATGATCACGAGTCCTGCGCTTTTCCACTGGACCACATGTGCTCTCTTGAACAGAATATGTGCCAGATACGAGCCTGTAACATACCCCATTTCACTAGTTTGATATTGGTAGCATATTTGTAATATTTTTAAATATGCCTTTTTTAAATTTGGATCGAGATCATTATGACACACGTTGCGTGTAAGACTAGTATTTCGTTAGTCCAGCTAGATGGATCAACCTGGCAGACTAACCTGTTTTAATTATATGACAAGCACAGTTTTAATCTACTGTAAGCTTCAAATGCTAGTGCGATATACAAATCGAATCGTTGACTTTTTATTTATGCCAATATTAAGCCCTAACTCTTATCGTGTTCGAAAGTAGGCATAAAGAAATGTAAGTAGCCTCAGTCGAGGAGTTGGTCCGCTTCGATCTAATATTAAGGTTCAGACCCCATCAAAGTAGGAGTCATAGACTGACAAAATTACTTCTCTGTTAAAATAGGTCTTCAGGAGAAAAAAGTAAGTAATTATAAGCCATTCATCGTGCAATATGGACTTACCACTAGTGCACAAGGTCTTCTGCACTCCAGTGGTGCATATAAGGGGGTCCACGGCACGTGCACCCCTTCTGAAAACACTTTGCCGGTGATTTTTTTAACCCAAAACCTCTGGTCATTGTGGGGTACATCAATACCGCCACATAACAGGAAAAAAATGCAATAGGTATACAGATTCAAAATGGCGGTTCCCAAATCAAATTTTAAGACGCGCAACCAATTCTCCCGCCCACACATGAAAACTTTATCGATCATGCACTTTTTCCATAAAATTTGGCTCATAATAGTAGGACATAAATACAATTAAATTGCTAAAATAAAAATTCAAAAAATAATTACTCAGTACGATTTAAGGGGCAAACAACTTTTGAATAGCGCCATCAAAAGTTTTTATGCTAATGACTATAAAACGCCATGGCCCGATTGATTCTTTGCCACCAAAATATGCGCAACGATATAGGCAATTACATAAAATTATGGGCAAAAATAATTTGGGCGTTAAAAACATGGAGCGCGAAAATACGCAAATCCGGGGCCCCATGGACCCCCCTTATGTACTTTAGTTTTAGTGATCACTAAATATTTACGGTCAGTAAATAGTCAAACAAGATGGACTAGTTAGAAAAAGATTAGTCATGCCTGCTAATTAGCGAAGTGTTCAGCCACACACTAAACGTTTTAAGATGAGTTCTGATTTTGACACTAATGTAAAGCTTGTAATTCAAACATGTCCCCATGTGAATGATTAAGCTGAGAAATAATTTATTTGGTGAAAAATTTTGTAATTTTATTGAATTATGTAAATGAAGAATTAATTTCACGGCATTTTAATAATAATAATAAATAGTAGAAGATAAATAGTTCTTAAAAGGCGCAAAATCTTCAAGAAAACCAGAACAGAACACAACAAAAACAGCTATGGGGCCATGAAAAGCCTGACGAAAAAGGTGAGTTTTAAGCTGACGTTTGAAGTATTGGAACTTGGGGATACTGCGAATGCTGATTGGGGGAAGTGAATTCAAACAGCTTGAAGCAGCAAAATGAATGAGCGTTCACCAAGTGATTTAAGGTTGACCGTGGAAAGTTTTCAATAAACTTTTTCGATGAGAACGGAGTGAACGTTGATGGTTGGTAGTGGAAAGCAAAGAGACAAAAATAAACGGCACAACATACCATCGAATGCCCGAAGGCAACAACACGTCAGTTTGAATTTTTGCGAACACTCACGGGTACCGGTGGAAGCCAATAAGCCAAAAGTGTAATATGGTAATGTTTTCGTTTCTTGAGGACTTAGGCGGAGCAGCACAATGGGGGATGCGTTGTAAAACGCTGTAGTTGATCGAACAGTTGATACCTGATTAAAATGGAATTACAAAAATTAAGACGTTGAGATGAGATCGAATTAACCAGAATCGCGGTTGCTTTTTCAGATAAGTATGCACATCTTGATAGAGGCAAAATTACAGATAGACACATAAACAAATCGCGACCAAGAACACAAGAGTACAGGAATCCCAAAGCAGACGGCCGATGGAGTATTATCAAAGAATATGCGCATAACGTGGAAGAAGTTGCACAGGGTTGAACCAAATTAAAGGCCTTGTAATGTAGTGGAGCGAAAAAGGCTAAGAATAGATTTAAATGAATTGCCTAATGCTCCCAATTATATGTATGAATAGGAGGCATATTTGCACCACACCACGGGATAACATTATGTTTCACCACACCAGATCACACGCATCAGTTTGAGTAAGTAAAAATCGGATAAGAGGTGATTCATGTAAATGTACAATATACAAATACCACATTGTTAGAGGGAAATAGTGCAAACGACTTACCGAGGTACTGGCTACGGCCTATCACCCCGAACCCGAAGGGTGAGGGGTGTGATAGGCCGGTAGCCAGTACCAAGGGAACATAGGGTGACCTATTTCCCGATATAAACCATGTAGTATTTGTTTTATTACACCTCACTGTGACTATGGGACGAGGTTGTAGGGAAATAGTTCCAATCTATGTACCCTAGGAAACGAGCACGCGTAATTGATCAGCCAATGAAACTAGATGATTTGGTTCATGAATACATGAGGTGTAATATACATAACACCTGGGAAGTTCTGCAATTGTATTGCGACAAGTCTAAACTTCTCCAAACTCCCTCTGCTATAAATATTAGACAGTTTAACCTGTTTTGTTACCATTAGGGTCATTTTTATGTTTTTGTACTCTCTGTATTCATACATAATTAACTATTAAAGTATACGTTAATGTAATTTACAACAGGTACCGTTTTTCTTCCACGGTGAAAAAAATACATAATACAAGTAACAAGCGTATCATATCAACAATACTGTTATTTACCATTTGGTGAATTACCTCTCGATCACTCATGCTGTTTTACAATATGCCCCTCTTGTATCGGGGCTTACAAAATGATCACGCTTGGCTTTGGGGGCAAGAGTGCAAGAGTTTTGTCGGAGATATATGGTCCAAGTTATGGCCTGATCGTAAAGAGTCGAGTATATATACAATTTTTTTGCTAGACCGTGATAATCAAGGTGTGTAGAATTCGAAATCTGCCTCTGCCGGGTTTCCACCTTGGCACCCCTTGGGCGTTTTGACAAATCCAAGATGGCGTGTCATGATGATAATTATCGTTTCGACCCTAATATCAAACTATGTAGTTAATAAAATATACGATAGGACCCAATGAACAAGTGCATGACACTTATAACATGAGCCCCCCCCTAAAAAAACTCGTACTTCAATTCAAATGGAAGCCAAATCTAATAATTTAAAATATGCCCCTATATAACAGCAAAACCGGCGATAAAAAATAATAACATGCAGTACTTAGATTATGTTGTTGGACAAATGAATGGTGTTTCTGATACTTTAAATTTGTAACATAACGCTAATCAGTATAGCAGCCACAATGAATAATCATTCAAAAATACTTTTGACACAAATATTAGACTATTACCTTCAAGTATAATTATGTGTGTCAATGAACGAATTAAGAAACTTACCTATCATCATAAGCAAGTATACCAGTAATCCGGGTAAATGAAAAAGGGCGCCAATTATAAATTGAGTGCAATATATGTGAAAAAATGTATTCCTATGGTATTTTGAACACTTTGCTGCATATTAGTTTTATTTCGATTAGAGGCGCATTTAAAAACCAAATTGAAATGTATGTTGTACATTGTTAGCCGATCAAAGGTACATTTCCTAATGTCGATAGACACATTGATTTCGGGATTTGAAGGCTGTAATACTGCTCATGTTTTTTGCTGCCATATTGATTGACGTCATGTTACAACAAAAACTTTAAAAGTAATCACGAAATATATTATTGTGTCTAACAACATAACCTAAGGCCTCATGCTTTTTTTTCTCGCAGGTATTTGGCTGTTAGAGGCATATTTTAAATTATTGGATTTGGCTTCCATTTTGAATTTGAAGTATGACTTTAATGTTACACGTTCCATACAGCTTGTTTTCATCATCTAGCAACTCCATAGTTTTATATATAGGGTTGAATAGATAATTTATCAACTTTATGGCGTGACGCCATCTTGGAACGCTCAAGGATGCCCAGTGGCACCCGGCAGATCCTATCTACACAAACCCTTAGGCCTATCATTTCCTCTTACTATTTGATTCATTGACAATTCTATCATAATCGGTATTTGTTTATTATTGACGTATTTTTGGTCTTTGTGGTAATAGTTGTTACAACAAAGTTTTTCAATCAGTATCAGACCCAAAATAGAATACATCTGCTCACTAGCGTGTAACAATACATACCCGTAGTGTACAGACTTGTAAACCTTAAGTTTGGGGAAATTACTCCCTTTATACAATAATGTAATTTTAGTGAGAAGAGATTTTACACCAAAAACAAAATGAGAGCGAACTGTTACTGGTTTTCAACGTCCTCGTGTTATTATGCTGTTTAGTGGGGGACTGTATGGCAACAGATCTTATGTAGTGTGCAAATCTGGGGGATAAACTTGTGAATTTGGTCCACAAGTACTTTATACATTGATAATCAAAAAATTGATGGAATCACTTGCACACTCCCTTTTCATGGTCCCCAGCTTGGATTTCAAGGTTACACAGGGGTACAATTTTTTAAAATGTTGCCGATTAGTGGTTTAAAAAGTCACACCATGATGTTGTCTGGTTCCAAAGATTCTAAAAAAGTATAGTTTATACTACCTATGGCCTTATGTTTTACGGAATGAATGGGTAAAAACGTAAAAAGGTGAAAAGGTTCAATTGTTGGTTTAGCAGGGTCAAATCATTAGAAATTGCTCCAATTGTTGTAAATATGGTTCAAATTGTTGGTTTAGATCATAGAATTAAATAATTATAGGAATAGGTTTTGACTATGCCTTATGTGTCTGTGGTTACTAACCAAATGGCGAATAAAGTCCAACGCTTATTGGCACTATTGGATCATGGACGTGTGACCTATTTTGTTGGAGATAACGTAAAAACTAAGCATAGCAGATAATGCAAACCATTCCTTATTTCAATCTTTAAGCTAGGGAAACAATTTGCACTTCAAAATTAGTACATGAATCAAGCAACTTTTAACTTTTGAACCCATGTACACACCAAAATTTACTTTTTCACCATTTTTACAGTTTTATATCTTTAAAACTATACCTTTTTGGGAATCCTTGTAACTCATACAAACACACCATGGTGGTGCCTTTTAACACATTCGGAACATTTTAAATTTTTGAACCCCTGTATAACATTTAAACCCAAGCTGGGGCCATTAAGGGGGGTTAGCAAGAAGCTTCATCAATTTATGGATTATATTCAATGCGCCTAAAAGTACTTATGTGCAAACATTCACTATCTTACCTCCGAAGCGCACACTCTTTCACTACAGTATCCCTGCTATGTCTATCGTCGTCTTCATCAGGAATGGGGGGCGGTCGAGGCTATTCATATAGCATTTGAACGGACCTTTTTTTGCTACTTTTTCCAGCAGGAACTATTTGATCAGTTTCATCCTCCGGTATGCGGTCCTCACACTATAATAGCACCGCTTGGTAATATCCCAGTGGGCCACACGTGATTTTGTCTGCAAACCTGTCGCGGTATGAAAGACAGCTTCGGTACATTTGTACAGTCATATAGTCGGTGTCCGAATACGAGGACAAAACAGCTTTGGGTGATTGCGCGCCGAAGAATCTCCAGCCGGACCTCGACGATCTCCCAACAATTCACAGAGCTCTAATGTCTTTACCAAGTATTTAAGTGGAAACTGATCGCACTCTCATTACGGTAATGGCTAAAGATGCCTATCTTCTCCGTTTCTGGCTGTGCTGTTATTGAAGATGAAACTGAATTGATCTGGGGGCGGTAATGGATTTGCCTGATAAGATACGAGACACAATACTCCGTAATATTCTGATGCCTCATCAGGACTCCACCAAATTACAATGTGCCGTTAGCTAAAGGAGAAAATCTCACTTTACCACCTTGGTGTCAGTCTTAATCTCACCATCAATTATGAATTGTACAAACTATTTTTTTCATGTGTACTCCAGGGTTGGCTTGAATAGACGTTGAATAAAATTCAAACACTGCCATGGTGTGCTTTTTCCACTATTGGAAGCTTCTGGCCTGCCAAAGACATCGTTACGTTTTACAGTTCTTAGGAACTCTACATTTTGCGCGCAAGCTCATTTTTCCCGTGCTTAATTCACCAGTTTCCTGGAACGAGGACAGGACAACAAGGGGTTGGTGACTGCCACAACTCCATTGAAAATCATAACTGCTATTCATGTCGTGTGCCTGCTGGGCCATGCACCAAATACTGCACATCTTTTAGTCACTGAGAAGTTATTAAAGATCTCGTTTAAAATCAAAATATTGCTTAAACGTATTACCTCGATGCATTACAGTGGATTATTTTCGAAAAGCGTGGTGAGGGTCATATTAACCGCGCAGCTGTTGTTTCTAATCTTCCTCGATATTCGCGGCAGGATAAAATTCGCAGTATGTGTGTAAGAGTTTATTTTTAGACCACGAGTTCTTTGGGATAACAGAGCGTTTTCTTGCTTGAAGGGGAAATCCAATAAAGTTGTAGTATGTTGAGTCAGAAGTCTTTTCCGAATTATTAATTGATGCGCAACACACTCATCTCAGACAACATCACTTGTAAATAATTAGAAATAAAAAGATCAATGCAATAGCAAATCAACAAAGCCGAAATATCAATTGCCTTCAAAGCCAAACGGATATCTGGCAGATAGTTGTCTTGTTAAATTGTTGAACATTAAAGGGGGATGGCCCGATGTTAAGGAATATGAAGTTTTCATCTTGATAGATTTACCTTCACTCCAAAACCCGTCTGTAAAGTTTCGCGCCGATATTTCAATCCGTTTTGATGTGATAGCTAAAACGTGATTGAAAGAGCTACATAGAGTAACCTGTGTAAAATTAATATTGTGGTCTACCTCAATGGACAACATTTTCGCTCATAACTCCAAACCAACAGCCTTTGGCTCTAAAGATTTCACAGGGTAATGAAGAAAAATAGTATCTTTCTTCGGATACCAAAATGTTTGACCACTTCCGGTAAAAGATTTGGGGCTCTGGGGACGAGATATTAGTTTTAAATCCGGTTTTATCGCCCCCGTCACGGGGGTGGCCGATTCACCTCACACATTCGTAGCGAACCCGCCCTTACTCCTTCCTTCCGATTCACAATTTAGGGTATCTCTTATGCATTAGGGTTTTTTTTTTATTTGAACGAGGGAGCCATACTTCTGCATGTGGGGAACGTGTGTGCGCACGGGCATGGCGAGCTTGCGTGGTTGTTGTAAAGTGTATTTATTTTAGTGGCAGTATTGTTTTTATGTCTTAATGTACGTCCTGTTCCCAGTTTTAATATCCCGAATTAACACGTTTAGATTAATATAAAAAATTATATAAAACATGAACATAACATAATTTTTTTTCATATGGCATTGAGATTGACAATTTGATGAAATTTGGTATGTTGTTAGCGTACATCCAGTAATACCTATGCATGTGTGTCATCATTATTTTTGCATATTAATGACTTATTTGCATATTTGACCGAAAATTGGGGGGTTTGTGGTATTGGCAGTAATACCCATACTTTGTGTCATCACTCTTTGGGCATATTAATTGAGCTCATTTGCAATATTTGCTCCCGCGAAAGGATCTTTTCCAGTTTTAATTGTCATTATTTTTTATATGTATATGGTTGACCTTAAGTATGCAGTAATTATTTTATGTGTGCAATCCTACTCGTATCACAGTTAATGACAACACAATTTATCATGCAAACTAATTACAACAGGTCAAAAGTTTTAGTACCACGCTCGTCTTCGTCCATTTGCATTTGCAATATATACTTTACAGCTTTGTTTCAATGTGGAATTCCATAGATTATTCGATATCTCTTCAATTTATTCGAATTACGATGTGTCATAGTGAGTTTAAGTGTTGGCAATCATATTACGACGGCTTTTATCTTTGAACCCACAGACCTTTGTAGTCGATCAATGGCATCGATGTCGATACTAACTAAAATGAACAATGGCACGGAATTCTCCCCCCTCTTACCTTATCGTTGATCAATGCTTATTAAATATTATAATTATTACAGGGTTGAGTCAGAATGGATTTACGTCAATTTCTCCATTTTGTAGGAGAATATATTGAGAAACAATCGAGTATTCAATATAATTGGCGTTTACCCTTGTGTTACCAGCAATTTTGATCCTTGTTTCAAATATGGGCTATTCTAGGAGCTATGCCATTTTTCATGAAGTGGATTTGTTCATTTTCCAGTCTACAAATTGAATTGGCGTTTCCCGTTTAAATGTTGTCGGTTAACTTTGTATGATCATTCGACATGACCAGAGCTGTGTTTTACTCAGACTGTCGTTCGTCTTGTGGATACGTAAAAGCACGATTTATGCTCCGGTCCCTAGACATGTACAGGACTGCTGCGATGGATAACAATTAGCTGTGACCGCGCTTTGCCATTAACGGAAAACCAAAAAAAGAATGTAAGCAACGAGAGAGCGGGCAGCAGAAATGCAATGCCACCTGGATGAATAGGTCACAGTGGTGAAGGAAGAGCAGGACACTAATGTACCTGCTTCTTAAACAACTGTTGAACTACCTTTTAAAACAGATATTGTCAGGGGAGTATTTCGAGTTACAAATTTCGTGTTTCTTTAAACAAATTCAAGGGATTAGGCAGATAACCCTTGATTATAAGAAAATTATGGCATAAAAAATGGCAAGTGAACTGCAAAACTATTTTATGTCAATTATATTCATTATTGCGGGCAATTAAATACCCAGTATCCCACATATAATTTTGGTTCCTTTCCTGTAGCGATAATAATGCTAGGTTCCGGGGTTTATGTCATCATTTTCTCTCACATTTGCATTCTTCATGGCACTAATTCACGTTAAAATGAATGCACCTGTATAATACATCCGCCCGGGAAATCGAGTAAACATTTTATGAATAGTAATAAATTTGATCTCGAACTTTTAATTTATATGTATCATTATATGGTAAATCTTACCTGTCATTTCTTACGATATTAGAAATAGATTTTTAGCATCTGTAAGTTAGGCATTGTATGACACTAACAACATCCCCTCTCTTCTCTCGTTATTGTCTGTTCAAGTAGCTAAGCCAAACAAGATAAACTTCACACTATTACTATACTAGTGAAACTGCATAACTATGACAAATTCGGGATCTTCCACTACGTATCGCTTGTGTAAACGTTTGCGTGCCTGTTATGTCACTAAAAGGCGACCAATTCTCCGGGCACATGCATGACCTCGATTCAGCTTGCCGACATTCACACTGCGTCACATTGGTTTTAAAATTGTACTTACGAGTTAGTTATCATGGGTAAGTGACAATTGACCACGACAAATTGTTTTGGGAGTCAAATCTTTCAAAATACCAACCATTTTGAATCAAACTGATAAGCAATGATTTGTACAAGATTTGTCTAAGAAGCACAAAGTACGCATGGTACCAACACAGGGATTCCCATGACGGATCTTGGGAAAAATCCTGTAGATTGTTACATTGATATAAAACACAATGTACAAAAATGTATATAGCAATGAATGTAAATAGTTCAGGGCAATTGTATTATAACTTATTGTAATCTAACCGTGTTCCTATTGATATATGGTTTTGCTAAATTTAACAAGAGAAAACAATTGTACACTGGTGTCCCCTATAAAGTTGGAATAGGCGCCCCCAAAAAAAAAGAAGGTGTCTATGGGACCTTTTGACAAAAAAGCAAAGAAGTGCCACGCTCTTTGTTTTTTTTTAGAAGAAAAAAGGCTATGCTCTATTGCGATTTTTTTGCATGCTCTGCTGACACTCTGTACCAAATTTTGAATAACAATCCGGGTGTGCCAACCAGGTCTCCCATACTCATCCCGCACCTGGCGATGCAGAACAGGTCTGCATTGCAGAATAAAAGGCTCGAGTGCCTGGAAAAAATAATTTGTCGCTGCTTCCAAGGAGAGACGTGGCCAAATTCTGTGCAAGGCCGTTTCGGAGGCAATAGGTGCAGGCAAGGCCCAATTCCTGAGCACTTTGCCGCCTTTCGCACGCGTACAATCAGTTGATCAGTCTCTTCCGAACATTATCACCATGAACACCATATCACCATAATTATAACCCTTTTCGAACTGTTTTTTAGGAAAATTCGAACAGAAATTTGAGGATTTTGTTTACATTTTTTTCACATCAGCCAGTTTACAGAAAACACATTTTTGGGTGATTTCATGCCATGCGTGCAATGTTTCAATAGTACTGTTTTCAAATTCATTCAGTCCCTAATATCGAGTATGGCCACCATGGCAATGAATCAGTGTGTCAAGACAATCGTGGCATATCTGTCCACAAGGTTGTTTATATGTCCAGGGCAGAGCGTCCCATTCATCGGTCAGAGTCTGAGCTAACGCCCGTAGAGTTTAGGGAGATTGTCCCTTGTCATTTGATGGCTCGGCCTAAGCATTCCCAGTCCATGCTCGGGTAGGGTCATATCAGGGTAAACGAGCAAGCAGACCATCTGTATCTGCTCTCACTCTCCCTCTGCCTCAAGAATTTGTCTCACTACAGCAGCCATGTGCGGCGTGGCGTTGTCGTCTTCGAGCCGAATAAATGTTTGCATAAAGCCTTCTTACATGTGGCAGGCAGTAGTTATCCAGGAATTTCCATGAACACAAACTCTTTGCATGGTTTCCCTATGGTACAGACCACTGACCGCCACCACCCCCCGGGGGTGGGGGGGGGGGTGGGGGGGGGGGGGGGAGGGGAGCACTTGGTGGAGATGATGCGTGAACAGAAAAACCTCGTGAAAAGGGTCCTCGTTTTTCCCAACATCGATGTTACGCGCGTACATTTTTTAGGGTGTCAAAAAGCAAATAATGAAAAAAAGTGGTATGTTTTTTTCTTACCCTGAATTGTGATTGTACGTGTTTAGGGCATCTCATTAAGCAGGGATTCTCTCATAAAAAAATAATTGTAAATCTGAACTTCGAGGAAGTAAAGCACATCAAGATAATAAAGGGTATATTAACCGACACAATTACATACTACTTGTTTAGGGTATCATAACAGATAAAAATATTTTGTTTAGGGGTATATTATTAGAGCTTTGTTGTCGGTGGAAAATACGTGTTTATGTGTGCATATTTGAAATGCCGATGTTCACTGCATCATATCCACCGTGTGAATACAAGTGGCACCCCGGGGCCACCTTCTTGAGACGATTCAAGGATGTACGGGGCTCTCTCTCATTAAGACAACATGTCTTTAACCTCTATAAAAGTAAAAAACCTTTCCCTGCAAATATACATATGGCCTCCTAAAAGAAACCATATATTTGATAAATTATGTAGTTAGTTGAAACAACACATAGTTTGCAAGATTCTACCAAATAAATATGCTTTCATGATACAGGGGCAATAAACCTGCACTGATCGCATAATTATCATCAAGCTTCATCACCAGCAAAATGTGAAATTTATTACATTAGCTTATACAGACGTCTGGGGGTAACCATGTAGGGGCCTTTATTGGCTAAAATTTTCAAACAACAGTAACTCGTTTTAGATAAACATGAAAATTATGGTGGCAAATTTTCCTCATTGGACGCTTCCCTGTTACGCATGGCACGGGGCTTCAAGTGCCCGGGCTATTTTCATTTTATATACCATTCACGTGTGGTACATTGTATTTTTTTGTTGAACTATGCATAGTGTGGTACGTAAAGGATAATTGACAGTAGCT
>JAMKCH010040401.1:0-40179 GCA_023653785.1 Ophioderma brevispina
CTAAACAGGTAGTGCATGAAACTACTGGTTGAATTATCTCTTTTCGTGCAGACTCTACATTGTTTTATAGGCCTGTTTTGGTTCGCTGACATCCAACCAATATGGTGATGGAAAAACAGCACAATGGCCACTTTTGTTTTTAAATTCGCGCGCATTGAAATGACGCAATATACTACGCAATATTTGCTGCGTTGCGACATTCGCAGAAAAACTTCGCGTCATGTCGCGGAAAAAAGGACTGAGTCTGTGGATAGGGCTCTAAATCTACTGAGTGGCTCCCCTGCGCGTACTGGCCGTAGACGGCTGTGCACACGATCAGCAGATCAACTTAACAGAACCTACTAGTTTTTCTTTTGGAGTGGTGGCCATTATGTGGTCAAATTGCACTTTTGTGATACCCCAAATTACATCTTTTTTTCTCAAAGCCTTTGTACTTTCCCTGCATTGGGGGGAATTCCCAGTTTTTGTTTTTAGTTATTTTATAGACAAGTGTCCAAACTATAATGCTATTTTGGTTTCACATTTTCTTGCTTCTCCTTTCCAGAAAGGTCATTGCGATTAAGCGTTTCGGAGGTGACATTTCCGTTCAACACAAATTAGGCCTATTTATAAAACAAACTGGTACTCCTTAGTCTGTATAAGAATTCTCTCTGTTTGTGTATGGAAAAATTACCAGATGACTTGATTTAGTTGCAAACAGAATTTTGATCCTTCGCCTCTTTATAGATTTTGTGCGCAATGCAAATTCAATGTAACTTTCCGTTAACATTTTAGTCACTCCGCAAACAATGAACTGATAGGTTTTATTTTTTCAAGAGATACAATGGCCTGGTTTTGAACTTCTTTAAATGTTGAGCATGCCTTAACATCTTACTTGACTAAAAGTTGTAAAATGCACCAAACAGATTTAAATTATACAAACACTGTATACCTTCCGTTAGCACCTGTCACCTCGAAACACATTTGTCACTACCGACATTGAGTTAAACATCCGCTTTTACCTGCTTAATAGAAATCTCTTGCTGTTGATATCTCTGTTGTAGTGAATTAAGTAGTGATGCTCATCATCATAGGATGACACTCACCAAGTGCTGCACAAGTCAACTTTAAATTTCCCTGAGACTGAATTTTTTGTCTCGGAGATGACATAATGTTGTAAACAATGTAAATTGCTCATTTTTGGAGCTTGAGGGCCTTACTGTGTTTGACTGGTGATTGTTTTATTACCTTGGCAAGAAACATAATTCAATGATAATGATGATTTATAACATACAGAATTGGATAAATTTGCTAATTACCATTGTATTCGTGATTATTTGTTACTTTTTGTGCCATTTGAATAGACTGCCAGCCACATAACATGTCTTTGTAGACAGTAATGTCCCTGACTTGTTTGTTGTTTAACTATTATATTTCCTTCTCTTAAATCTCCTTAAAGATAATAAAAGTATGCATAAGCTTTGACCAAACACATGTTGTGCATGGTTTTTAGAGAAAATAACCCAATCTAATCATTGTTGTTTTCGGCGGTGACATTTTTGTTACCATGCGATGTACAACATTTTGCAAGGCCTTAGCTTGTGTTGCTTTTAATTATCCAAAGTAAACAAGTTTTAACAACACACAAATACGTTCCCTGTTTATAACAAATTACACTACTCCTGCAGGGTCACTCCATGCCAAACAAAGAGTTCACCATACATCATGAGTTTTTGCCATGACTTTCCTTGGGGATTAAATTCTAAGCTGAGATCACAACAGAAATCCATATATTCCCTTCGCTTTCTCATAAATGCCCAGGGGGGCCACTCATTGTTAAAATGTTTTAAGCACGCGCGTGAATTGACTTTCAAAACTGACCCTAAGCTGGACGCCAAAACTTCTTCAAACCGACCCTAAACAAGGATTTTAAAAACCAAGCAAAGATACCCTAAGCGGGGACTCGGATGAAATATACCCAAAACAAGGATTGATTATGCTCAACACACCCTAAGTGAGGACTTGATATGAATATCCCCTAAACAAGGATTGACTTTGCAACTGGACTTTTGGTTTTAAAATTACTATTGACCATTTTGGACCAAAATATCCAAAGCGGAGTTTCAGCCACTGAAATAGAAAGGAATGGAAACCATTCAAAAAACCATCTGGGAATCGCCAAACTCCAAAGTGATGTCTACTGTTTTGTTTAAAATCGTATTTTGTCATGTTGAACCAAAATAGCTGATTTTGGTCCCAGCCCAAGCTCATCAGACGTATTGAAACCCACTAAAAGCGGAAACACCAGAAACCCATCCAAAGTATCACTTTGGTTTTACAAATCATATTTTTCCACCATTTAGCATTGTTTTATTACATTTGTTTTTATCGTCATTTCTAATATTTATATGACCCGCTGAATTATTATTAAACATAGCCAATAACAAAATCCGAAATCGGAAAGTAACCAACTTAAACCGTCTCACTAGACCCCCTCCAAGTTATGAAACACCAGGCCTTTTTTTTCGGCCGGGGCCGGGTACGCAAATGGAAAAGTGACTATGTCCTGGTAGCAGCCAGAATATATCTGCGATAAGATGGCTTTATGATGAATTCTTTGATATCAATCGAGCTTTCAGTTATGACAATATACTGGAGTTATACAAAAGTGAAAAAAAAAAACGAACGTTATGTTTTAAAATTAAACGAGCACTATCTTGCTCGCTGTAGTTTATCGACGAACACACCTAAACTGTCTGTTACTCCCGGGTATAAAAATAACGCTAGACGGTCAGATCCCTCGGCTCCGAAAACGTAAAGATGGCACAAATACGGCCCCAAATATGGTTAATAAGATCACACAAAATCAGCTTATTACTATGATGCAATTGGTAATGAATATATCAACGGTAGTTGGATCATTTTTAAAATGTACCCTAAGCGAGGATAGTCCTATCCTATTAAAAACCCCTTTCTTCTGCTAAAATCAGCTATTTTGAGACCCTAAACGCGGATCCGCGCGGATCCTCGTTTTGCCTTTCAAAGCACCCTAAATCCGCGTTTTCTTTCACACAGGGGTGCTTACAAAGTAATTATTTCGAGTGGCCCCCCCCCGGGATAGAATGGTTCATCAAAGTTGCACAACTCTGAGCAAATCAGTCATTTGCATTTTGCAATAAAAACAAAGTATCATTTTAACAAAAGGTAAAATCTTTAATCAACTAAATCACAGCAGTGCCTATTTACCCCTGGTGTAAACTGAGAAACAGAATAAACTTTGAACATTTTTTCTATACATTCTCCTTGTACTGTGAATATTTAAATTTCCCATTTTCAGGGACACAACACCCCCTGGGCCAAAAAAAAAAAAGGGGCCTACTGCTGCTGTAGGCTCTTAAAATACTCAATGTATTGCCTGTGGCCAGTATTTTTTTCACTGACCCCATTATAGAAATGGTAATGCACCTAGAACCCTACAGTTTGTGATAATTATGTTGCTTGAATGTTTTTTTTTTTGGGAATGTTTTTTAAAAAAAAAAGCCCTTATTACTTTTGAGATTGACTCCTATTTTGACTCTTGAGAATTCCTAGTATGATACAGGCTAAAAATGGAGACCCATTTGTAAAATCACTTAAAATTAACCCAAACTTGAACAGGACGGATGCATAATGCATATCATGTACCAGAGACCATCTATTTTTCTTGCCTGAGTTTAATTGTACGTAAAAGAATGTAATTGGATTATCTTTAAGTATGTGGTAATTTTTGTTTGTGTTGCGTGCTTTCTTCATATTTAAAATGTGTTTGACTTATACACTTCAGTGTGGACCACAAAATGAAAAACTTTACTATTTAAGTGGTGCCTTGTCTCTGCAAGTAAATCAGAATGACTTTGTAGTACTGCACAGGTCTGTTGACAGCTAGTGCAAATTGAGCACTAACAATTTTTTGATTTGTAGAAATTCCCCTCATCATGTGAAATAGATTTCCCATTTTGGGGACACCCACTGCTATTGATCCATGCTGCTGGAGGGTCTCTAAATGCTCTAAATGTATTAATTACAATGTTGTGCTCATCTTACAGGCAAGACACTAATTTTTTATGCCCCTTAAAGTTGGTTCCCTTAGTAGGTTGGCCTGAATAAAAAAAAAAGTCACTATAAAAATTATCTGAACTACTAGATCTGAACTACTAGTCCCACCCATGCAGCTGCTCTTGAAAGAGACTTGATTTTTTTCATCTTTTACAACTAAACTACTATAGACTTTTAACTTATATTATCATGCTAAATGGTATTGTATTTTTACTCCACCAAATGATTTGCCAATATTTTATTTACAACATTAGACAATGTTTTACATATCCCTATCATATACTATATATCTTATATACTGAACATAGTAAAACTCCTTTTTTCAACAAATTACAGTGATAGGTCTGGTTAGTATCAACTATGCAATATAAAGTTAAAGATTTATGCTTTTAATATTAGGCTGAGGGGCCAGGATCCTTTTTAATACTGTACAGTACTGTACCTAGCCCGTTTTAATTAAGACAGGAAACAGGCATTGAAACAATGCAAATCTTTCAAATAACTTTCGTGGAACTTTGTATCATATGCAAAAGAAATAAAATCTGCTCAAGTACAATCACACAAAATAAAAAAGTTAGTTGGGAGGGGTAATTTAGTGATAAACTTAAGGGTGCCCAACCTTTGAGAGGGCATCATTTTGTCCGCGTCATACATCATGCAGAGCATTTAATTTAAAAACTCTTCCGCACAACATCAATGCTAGTTATCTCTATAAACAATTAAGGGGTCACCATACGAATCTTTAGTTACAGGGGGGGGGGTATTAGTAACATAAACACTTGATCAATGGAGTGGCTCACGTATCAACAAATGACAGCGGGTAATGTGCTGGAATGTTAGAATTTCAGCAGGGTCCCTTCATATAATGGCATTGTTTTGATGTCAACCCCAATGACTAATTCGCTCAGTCATAACTTCGACAGGCCGCTATAAGTAAGAACATGATTTTTTTGGTGATCTGTGACCTTGGAAATCAAAATCTAGATGCATGGGCAAATGAAAGCAAATCAAAGATGTGACCTCCCGTTTTGGGCATGGAATGACCCTGGAGCATCTTTTTTTATTTTATTTTGTTAACACTGTTCAACACTCACATCTTTTAAGAACAAACTTCTATGAAATGGTAATCAGGGCAGATTTAAATAAAAGCTCCACAAAAAGTAAATCAGAAATTGAAAACATTAATGAAAATGAGCCTGTTTTGGAAATGGAAAAAGCCACTGTAAATATGACAAATGGTAAGTTCTAATGGTTCTTGCGGATGAGAAATACTAACCCTTCTCATTTGTGTTAACAAATGTTGCCTCCAAATGATATTTTTTTCACAAATCATGGGCCCTCCAACATGATATGTTTTTCACAAATCATGACCATGTAAAGAGCGTCCACCACAAAGTTGGATGTTTTAAATGCCATGTTTTTTTTTAGTTAAACATGCTCGAGAGTGAGCACCCCAATGATTTTCTTATTTATATTAAGCTGTTCAAGTACACTCTTGGCCTGCACCTCAGGGTAATACAAGGGTCCTGCATGCTCTTTCTTTGTTCAACCTAAGGAATGTCTTCCTCTTTTAACTAGAATGAATAAGCTGTTTAAAATGCAATTATAACAGCTTCTGTGTTATTATCAACACAAGCATGAAACAATTTGTTAACATCTTGTCACCTCAAACAACTGTTGTATTGGCAAAGTTCAAAGAATTTCTTATACATGAAATCTTTCTAAAAAGTGTAATTTTTGTTCAGGAAGTAACATTTGAAGAGCTTTGCACAAGGAGTCTCACGTGGATTGTAAATTTTTACAACAATGTTATTTTCCCTGCCACAATTATATATACGCATTATACAGTATAGTTCACCTTAGAATTTTTTGTTTGTTGTGACACCTTGCGAAGTCCTATTTGTATCTCCTTCTAATTAGATGAATTTTGTTGCAATGCAAAATTAGGGCCAGTTTCTCATAGATCCAACAAGCCATGGTACATCTGGTCACTCCGAACTGTTACATGTTACTGTCCTTGCCGAAACGACTGCAAGTGTAAAATTTCAACTTGTTAAAATTTACAGATTTTTCTCCCTTGTGTGTCAGGATAACCATCATTATAGATTTAGTACATGGAGGCATGAGGGGAACATTGGCTATGAAACATATTTAAAATTAAAAATTGTGAGTTGATATGAGATTTTCCGTCAAAATATGCTCTTCCCTTCCAAATATTTCTGAATTCAACCAGGAACTGTTCATACAGCAGTGTCAATTTTGAACTACATATACTTTTGAATTAAATATTATTCTTTTTGCTGAAAGTATGTTACAATTTGGGGAAAAATGATTTGTCACAAAAATTGATTTTTGCTCAATTTACCTATATGCACAATATTTCCAAAATTACCTTTTTTCAATAGATTAGCTCCAAAACAGTATAAATTCAAAATTTGATCACTTGCGGGTACCTTTTAGTGAAATAACAAATAAAAAGTACTTCTACATTTTTACCCCAAGGGTACAAAAGTTACACGACTGATTGTGAAAATGACCATTTTTATAACATTTCTATATTTTTATAAGGAACCAAAAAATGAGTGAAAATCCCATTTTTAAAAAATTTTCTGCCAAAATATGTATTTTTTTGGGAAAAATATCATATTTGGATTCCCTTGAGTCCATTTCCTTTCTCAAAGATTTATACTTTTATATATGTGGGAACAACAATTAAGAAGATACGGCCAAAAACATTCCTTTGAATTCCTGACTTAACAGCCTCCTTAAGGCGATTCCGTGTTTTACAACGCTGTCCGTGCACAGGTGGAATCGCCATCTGGTCCACTTGTTGGTATATATATAGTTGTGCACGCTGTTCAGAATTCTTATGGCAACTATCCTATGCTAATCAATAATCTTCTTACCATGTATGCATGTGCATGGTGTTTGTCATGCCATGATGACTGGCACCCACTATCAAGAACTTGACTTGAGCTCGACAATGTAGATCTCCCTCATGCAGAATCATGTTTTGTTTACATACTATCTGCCAAGCAAAAAAATAAATAAAACTAAGTCCAACCATCCAATGCCAAAAATCAAGAACTTAGATTAGCCAGCTACCTTTTTAAATTACTAGCAGTAGCATGCATGCATACATGAGACTAGCCCACAATGTTTAGTGACAGTGACAGTCCGAATGTTGGTTTCCAAAGCGTAAGCTAAGCCTAACATGCTAAAGCTTCCTTATGCTTATTAAACTAGCCCAATACTATCAGCTACTGTATGTAATTGTCACTAAGCATGTAGTCAGTTAGAGTAAACCAGCTAGACAATATCGCTAATCGGTAAAATCAACAGAGGGCGCTCCACCGCAAAGCATGATGGTATCGAAAAAGGGGCAAACACGAACCCGGAAGTTTCTATCTAAATCTACGATTGCCCGCTGTTGTTTACGCATAGAACCCCGCATGTAGGCCTATAGGAGTCTGCAATCCTCTCGGTGCCGGGCCTTCCAAATCCTACAAATTCAACAAATTTGATCACGAGAATAGATTGTACAAAGCTTGTACAAGTTGATAAATTTTAAATAC
This sequence comes from Ophioderma brevispina, assembly GCA_023653785.1. Classification (NCBI taxonomy): domain Eukaryota; kingdom Metazoa; phylum Echinodermata; class Ophiuroidea; order Amphilepidida; family Ophiodermatidae; genus Ophioderma; species Ophioderma brevispina. Next base: position 7,650 of record JAMKCH010040401.1, read on the forward strand.
CTTCTGGATATTCACTAAGAGCCCCAATATTGGGACTATTGCTCTCGCTATAGCTATTTATTACTTTGTCCGGGAGAATCCCACGCGACATGATGGCATCTTTTTATTTGAGTTTGCTTGCCTCCCCTATATCAAGGTCTATCGGGTCACCTTATGGTCACTAATTTGCGAAAATGGGCCCCTATCTAAAGGCCCCTTTCAGAATTTACCCAGAACAAGGAACACAGTATAAAAACCACAACCAAGCACAACGATTTTATTTCAAGTACCTGATACTCAGCTAGGTTCCTATAATTTGGATATCTGCAAGTTGTTTAAAAATATATTCACAATATTGGTCGACCTATATCCCCTTTTTAATTAACTAATGCTTGGACGGTGATCATGAGTGGCTTGGTTAGTAACACTAACACTAAATGTTTCTTTTATCTTCGCCGGAGAGTGACTTCTATGTTATTTGCAGCTTATTGCTAAATATTAAGAGATGGCCCGATAAGGATAATGAAGGTTTCATCTTGATAGATTTGGCTTTCACCCAAACCCCACCTGTAAAGTTTCGCGCGCCGAATTTCAAGCGTTTTCATGTGAGAGCAGGAAACGTGATTTCGTAAGCCCCCATAGAGTCACTGTGTAAAATTAATATTGGTCGACCACTGGGGGATACATTTTCGCTCATTACTACTACTTCACAACCAAACATCCTTTGGCCCTAAGATTTCACCAGGTAAATGAGAAAAAAATAGTAGCTTTCTCTGAATCCAAAATGTTGACCCTTCCGGAACATCTGGCTTTCTGGGTACTAGGCTATTAGGTCGGGCCGGGACTTTAATTAATAGGCCTACAACTAATTTTTACACGTTAACAAAATCGCTTAAAAAGTCACAAATTTGAATCCAATATAACTTATTAGCTACTTTTATTTCCATAACAGGGCATATACACTTAACTAAGACCGCACAATAAACCCCAGCATCTACCAGCCTATAGGCCTTATGCTTCGGAAAATACGCCAAGATGAAGCTTCGTTAAACGTTGTTACACTAACAAAATTAACCATATATCTCTTCAGAGTTATCTTCTCCGATCATTATTACAACCAAGAACAGCACAAGGATCTCGCCACCTAACATGTAAAAGTCCTAAAAGTGTTTAAAAGAGTAAGGATTTTAGGCCTTCGCCGACAAATTATGGTAAGGTGTCACTGTAGAGTAATGTGTAACCCTTCGAAAACACGCCAAGATGAAGCATCATTAAAAGTTGCTAACAATAAAAAAACCCACCGTATATTCCTTTCAGGATACCTCCGATCATTATAACAATCAAAAAACAGGCCGAATATCGCCACTTAGGGTGATAAAAAGTCCTAAAAGTAGTTGAAAAAGAGTAAGATTTTTAAAGGGGCATTTCGTGATCCATCCCAGTCTCGTCCCCACCGACTTACCTAAAAAATGCTGAGATTTTTCTATCATCTGAACCGTTTACCTTAGTAAAATTCACGTGTGCCCACTCTTACGCGTTAACGTCAAATTCGGTCGCATATCGGTAAAGAATCGCAATTTTTGTATTTTCTCTGTCTGTAAACGGACAGAAATTACATCACAATGCAATGGGACCGTGGGAATGAGCAAGTGTCCTCATAACCCAAAACCCGCAAGATCGGGATCAGCTCTATTTTGAGAATAAGCTTTTCTCAAGGATATCTAGTAATCAATGACTAAAACAGAGGGCTGAATCCACGAAATGCCCCCTTTAAGCATTCGCCAAGCAAATTAACGTAGTTCGTCTATGGGCATATACAAACGGGCTGGGAAGTGAACGCGGCCGCGTGCTGGCGGCTCTTTGCCCCTTTTTTTTTTTCGGCCCCATGACGCATTGCTGTTCCGATATTACGATTAAGCGATAACCTTATTACGGTTACCAAATCGTTTAGGACAAAAAAAAACGGGTCATGAATTTCTGTGAAATTCACCAGCTATCATAAGCATACAAAACTCTCTGGGGCGTATGTTAACTTTATAATATATTGCCCAATATTCACTCCACTACACAAACATCATATCGCAGGCGATATAGGCGTAAAGAGTCGTATCTTTTGGTACTTACTCAGACCTGGTACTATCATCGATCATTCACTTTTTTTTCTCTTCCACCTGTGCCCTGGTTAGGAGTAAGCCACTGTAATAATATATAAAAGTCTAGAAATATAAATATCTAATCTTACCAATAATTTTCACATGAATTCAAATACATTAAAAACCATAACAACAAAAATTGTAGATTTATTGCCAATCAAATGGAAAATAATATGATGAATTTTCGTTTCAAAGTTTGCTTTTTAAGTGCTAATTTTATATAAAAATTGTGTGTATAAAACGTCCAATACATTACCACACTGTGAATGTCATCATTAATTGATGATCCCAAACCTTTCACTCTAGACAAAGTTCATCTTTGACCAATCGCGTATCGACATTTAGCCCTATCTCTTCTACAGTGTCGGAAAGAATAGCAAGGTACGTGGCACTTATGTTATTCAAAGATACCCTTTTTCCTTGCGGATCGTAAATTAAAAATTGATAAAATTGTTTCACGGGACCAATTGATTACTACTTGTTTGTTAGTGCTCTCTATGTTAATCTTTTTAGCTTTAATGATTATATATCTCGGAATTACCAAGCGTGACTGTGCTCCGCGGTGAAAAGTTGTTGAATTTCGCAGGTTTGGGTTGAATTCTGCAGATCCAAGTAGTTTTTAAAGCAGCTGGGTCAATGGGAACGAGTTCCACTGTACAACCCTTTAAAATTCTAGAAGAAACCTGTTCCTTTTCTTTCCTTTTCTTACATTTGTGCCTATTTTTTTATAAAATGAGCCTGGGATTCTGAAAAATACAGTTTTTTTTAAATAAAATTAGAAAACTCTTCATCATACAACAAGTCTATATACATTAGGCAGCCTCACTACCATATAGGAATGATCAGAAAAAAATTAAAATTTATCAACAAAATTCAAAATGATGGTTGGTAATATTTGTTGTAGTAGGAGAGGTGCTTCTAACTATGACTGAAAACACAAAGTTTATAGTAAAAAATGTGTCCTTAGCTAGAGATTAATTAGCAGCGATTTGCTATAAATCCGAAACATCGAAAAAATCTTTAAAATTCAATATTTTTGGTACTGGCTTGGATATGCGAAAATAACCTGCAAGTGTTGGGCTTGAAATCCCTGTGATTAAAGACATGACAGTGCTTTTCTCTGATTCTTTAATTTCTACATGTGCGTATCAAAAATTTCCAACGGATCAAAAAAGCTTTCTACTTAATTCCCAGATTTTAATCGTGATATTTTTCACCATGGATCAATGCATTTGACCTCAAACAACAAACATTATTGATCTTTGTTTAGTTCTGTGCTAGGGTAAACCACAATCAGCTGTTATTGTAGGTTTTGAGATGTCAATCGCTGTTTAGTGTAGATTTTGCGGGAGACGGTTGACAACATTTTCCTCAATACTTCATTTTTTTTCACTATTGGTGGTTGTTCTACATTAAAGCCGTTATATGAATGTACACACTTTATCCCTGCTTTATAAGGGTCGTGTAGTGCAAATGGTCACAGCTTCTGGTATGTTGACTTCGGCATGTTTCCGCATTGAACCCCGCTCGGGCGTTGCTTCCAATTTAATACAAGGCCCTAGAATTCTGCCATCTACGAATCAACCAACGATGATTGACTTTTTCCAGACAATTAAATGTTTCTATTTGTTTTATTGGTCATACCAGCTTGGCGCGATGTAGCTTGTCTATTCTGCCGAGTTTCCCCGAGGAAAGTTACCGTAACACAGAAACAAACAAATGCATAGTTTTTTCTCACATTTTTTGATCTCTCACAATCGCTGCTTTCCCTTAAGCACAGGATGAGCTTCAAAACTTGGGACCACACCACCTGGCACATGCACTGAACTATTGGGCTCACCGTGAAAGCTGGGTCTATGTTGTTTTTGCAAAGACAGCTTTAGTTTGGCGTGCATGAGTGAACAGGGAACACATACAAGGATTTGTCACACAATGGCGACATTTGTTTGGCATGGTCGTGACAGAGCACAATAACTATCCTCCACACAGCAAGGTTAAAAGACACTATCAGTGATTTGGCTCATCGCAAATCGAAAAATCATCAAAAAATTCGATTTTAGCTTTACGTACCAGGCAAGTACAGGGTATCCTAACATACCCTGCAAATGATAGACCAGAAGCAACTAATAAGGATAGAATCGAGATTTTAGTCATTACTGTCCGAACGGACACTTTACTACAACAAAACGTAATTGAATGGAGGGAAAGAATTTAGTATTCTTCCACAAGTACGAATTCGGCAACGTTAACGGAATAAACCGCCTGTTAAAGGGGTGCGAATTTTAAGTGCTGGCAGGATACTAAATTCATCCCGAATGGAGAATCTTTCTTTGAACACTGCCCTTTTCTTCAATTCTCAGCTGAAAAGTTAATTATGAGAATTCTACAGACTTATCCTTCATTTGAAGCTATTCCTGCAAATTTCAACTAGTTTTCAAATCACTGATAGTGTCTTTAACTGGCTTAAATTGCACCCAATAACCCTAACCCAAATTTCATAGATTTTACCAGGACTTATTGAACGTTTAGCAACCCACAAAAAAAACTACTCACGTTGAAATCGAGCTGAATGTCACACACCATGGTCGGGTTCTGCTTTGTTTCCTAACAAAGAAGCGGCTACTTCGGTAACATTAAAAGTACGTAGATTGCCTAACCGTTGCATTAGTTGGTTTTTCGAACACTGATCTCTATACATGATTGGAAAACAAAAACCTGGGCTTTGTATTGAGCACTGACGGCCATATTGGTCATTACCAAAAATGAGCCCAGCAGGTGGTTAAGAGCCGGTCATTTGTACAAAATTTGTCCGCATTGAATGTGGATACGCGACAAACAGACTACAGAATCAAGCCATTTCAGTGAGCTCATTGTATTTGGGATGGCATGTCTCTAAAACGCACCCGGGATACAACTCTTTAAACAGGTGTCTCTGGAATGCTATTGTTTCAGTCGACCAAGATGTCCGCCCGTTGCTCCCTTCATCTAATATACATTACTGTTGACAGTGTTGTGTAACCAATCCATGTATAGATATCAGTGGTTACATTGCGACTGCGATAAAACTATATTACCGCGACCCCTTTTCAAATGTTCCACGTTTTCATGGATTGTGTTTAGTGTTTAGGCCAACTAAAACCTATGTAATCCCAAAATGATATCTAAACACAACCTTTTAAATTTTTCTGCAATCACTGAGGTTTTAAAAGTGTAAGTTTTTTTTTTTTTGCAATACAAAATTTCTAAACGACTTTCGTCCTATCCTTTGTGTGCTTAACGAATCCACAGGATGATTCTTGTGGCAACTTGCTGAGTTCACATGATATATATTTTTACTGGCTTCTGTTTCGGTATTGCATGTGCATTGTAAATATACACAGGGAATAAACCTGGTAGCTTCCATGATTGCTGTACAGTTGTGTACATTTGTCGGAATAAATTGGGATTTTTTCCGCAAGGACTACTCCAATGCCATGAAAACCATCTGGTACGTTTTTTTTTGGATATTTCATTATATATATGTTCCGATAGATTCAATACCAATAATCACTTTAAGCTCTGCTCATAGTCCTCAGTCATTATAGCCTGTAATTGAATTACTTTGGCCATCGATTAAGCTCGCCGACACGGTTAAATAGCTCCCGTTATTAACTTTGCCCAACAAGTTAATGTTAGGAAAGGGCAGGGCTTCACTTTATGAGGAAATTCAGGGTCAAATAAGAAAGTGAAGTCCTTTTTGAAAATTGCTAAAAACATCGATTTTTTGCGCAATGTTTTTTTGGTTAAAAAAAACATTAAAAATGCATCCATTTTTAGCGTACTAACCTGTATCGACGTAGCTAAATATCCGTACAGAAAACAAGTTAATTGTTTGAAGGACTGAAGGACGCAGGGCTTCGATTTATGAGGGAGATTATGGGGTCAAACGCCAGTGCGTATCGGGCCGCCCGCTCTGGAGGGGGAATTTCCCATCTTGTGAAATTTTCCCTCCCTCGGGGGTCCAAAGGCGCATTTTCCCCGGCAGGGGGCCAAAAAACGGGCTGATTTAGCATTGAATGTTTGCAATTTTTTTTTTTTTCCCGGCAAGTCGTCGGGGGTGGGGGGACCCAGAATAGTCTTGGCTGGAACAAAAAGGCATGTTATAGTGCTAGTACTACACACTAGAGACCTATTAAAAGATAATTCTTTACTGGCAACACAAGTGGAAGACCCAAACCAACGTGGGGGTCTAGAATTTGTAGAAGACGATCCATACAAGCATTTTTCTTACGTTATCACTGGCTCAATTAGCGATTGCTGCTTTTCAAGGTCCTGCCCCACTCCAGGCACTGACACACAGTGGCTAAGGGGGCTTTTTTGTGAGGAACCCCTTTCTAACATCATATCGACCACTTGATTCGTCGAGTTTCGCGATATCCAGGGTACCGCGAAACCGTTATTTCATTCCTTGTTCAAGCCTTTTACACAGCGTTTGGCTGCTGGAGTCCCATGACGTAGAGCATGCTAAGAATAGCTGGCCAATTAGCGGTGCGGATACGGAATCGACGCGCTGTGCCCGAGTAGCACAGATGCTATGGGAGCATAATGTGTGACTCTTCAAGGGGTGTCAGAAAGGGCATCTGGTCAATTAGCTTTTGCTCCAATAAATCCTCACACTAGCAGCATTGCTGAGTGTGAGGTGTATCCGGCCAACCCCCGTTGCTGGGGACAAAACCGGATTTAAAACTTTGGTCTAACTACTAACTAAAGCGGCAGTTTGTGATCCAACAACCTCGTCCCCCCAACTTACGCAACTTGTGAGATTTTTATTAAATCATCTCAGTCATTAGCTTTAAATCCAAGTTCCAAATCTTACGTGCAAATTCATCGTATCTGTAATAAGAAAATTCGCAATTGCTCATAACAAAAATCCGCAAGATCGAAATCTGCTCAAGTTTTGTAAGTAACTTTCCTCACGGATAGCTCGTGAACAATGCATAGTGAACAGAAGGTACTGGAATCACAAAATGCACCTTTTAACATATTATGCATTTATGCTTGTTCTCGGTTGACAGGTCTCATTTTAAATATTTCAATGAAAATCAATTCTATTAAATTGTATTGCTGTGTTCTTCTTTGCAGATGCGGTTCATTCTTGTAGTAGGGTTTCTGTGGTGTAGTAGTCTACAAGGTGTGGGTTCGAGTGAGACGGGGCTATATCTCTTAGCAGCAAAGACATCCTCAAACCAGTGGCTCTTATAAGAAGAAGAGATACCTACAAGTACTAATACGATCTACAATGTAGGATCAAGGTAGGACAAGGAAATTTTTTTCAGTTCCTTTACCTTATAGTCCAAAATAATTGAATGCATGGTTCAAGTCATGGTTTTTTTTTTTAAATTAGCTCCTACTGTGTCCAAAGAGCATTGGCAGTATCGTTCATTTTGTGTAACTTGACCGTGTTTGGTAGATAGAATGACTTGCCATTCCCTCCTTCACAAACAATTACAACCAAGACTGGACTTTGCTTCAATCTTCACATAATTACAATCTAGGAATACAGATGACACACACAATTGCATGGATAGGATCTGATACCATTTTTCTTTTTAAATTTCCATCATGGAATATAACTTTGTAAGTTTTAACGACAGCACGGCTGACTAAGGAAGAGGCATGTGTTGTTGCTTAGCCGTCGCATCACAAGTGAAAGTGATTGTTTTTAGTTCAACTCGGCTGTCCAACGATCATTTGCATTGGGACCCAATGCACCTGCGATGGCTTGCTATGCCACCGCGGACGCGCATGTATTACAATAACGGCCAGTTGTTAGAACTTCAGACTGTAATGAGTGTGTCATTAATAGCTTTGGAAATTTGATTTATGATTTAAGCAATTATTTTACGCCCCCTACTAATTATCAACCACCCCCCCAAAATTTTGATTATTCAATCCACATTTTCCACATTGATTTGCTCTTTCTACAGTGCTGCCCTGAAAATGTAGCCTTGACAGATGAAACCTTCCCAGACTCTGACTTTGAGTTGGTGACAGGCAAACTTGCTGTGATGTGGGACCGGTTGCCCTGGAATTATGTCAGTCATTCGTGATCTTGAGACCGCTAAAGGCTGATTCCTTTAAATTCAGCTTCAGCTTCGTTATTTGTATTATCCAGTTGAAGGTGCAGAGCCCAAGGTAGAAATCATAGTATCTTTGTCCTATACTCACCTTCCTCTATGCATGATACACAGCACATGTGAGATTAATGTCGCACCAGTAAAACGCGTGCACTGGCTTAAAACGATTGCGTTTTTACACGCGCACACAAAGACGGCAAATCCTGACGCGTGCGTAAAAGCTTCGTCAAGGTTGTGACATCTCTGCACGGAGGTAGAGAATGGACTATTTGTACTCTTATCTCAATACTTTGTCATTTATAAGTATGAAGATGAGCTGTGTACTTATCCCTGTGACACTTCCAGTTGCATTGGGGATGTGTTTGACACGGCCGCACTGAAATTTGGTACAATGTATATGGGTCCTTTCCATGAAATATGTCCTAAAAGAGGTGACATGATGTAAAATGTCAAAATTAATACTTATATATTTCTTGCATGCCAAGTGTTCGATCCACTTTGTCAACATAATCAAAGTAATTTGACAAAATTACAGAAATGCCATTTTGAGAAATGTCTATTTACTCCCATAAGAGTTTATTGTGGGGAAATGAACATGTAACACTGGGACAAAAAAACCGTCGTGCCTTGTACTGTTGATTGATGCATGCTAATAATGATGTAACATCATCCATAAATTATCAGAATAGTTTTTGTAGATTGGAAATGTTTTGTCTTTTTTGGCAACATTTATCATTGAGTGCTGTAGATCTGCATTTTTTTTCCATGAAATATTACGTTTTATACTTGACTGGCATTCAACGTGTAACGTCGTACACCACTTATTCAAGGTGTCAAACTCACAAAAGACAGAGTTGAAAGTGACCTTTTTTTGTTTTTAAAATATGTTAGCCACGTCTTTTCTCAACATGGTATGGAAAATACATACCTTGCTTACACAGTGCAAAAACAGACAAAACTGCATTAACCCTAACCCTGACCTGGTCGTTTTGCCGACCAACTTCCCAAATGAAACGAGGTGCAATCTATTTTATTTTTAAAACGGCCCAGATGCAACGAGAAACAAATTTTGCGTTTCATTCATTGCATCTCGGCCGTGTTTTTTTCTTTTCCCGCACAGGATAAGTAAGAGCGAAAGTCGTGTAACGGACCCAATGCAACGAATAACATCGCGTAATTTTCCCGAGACGGCCCCAATGCAACGAGGAACATCGCGTCATTTTCCCGGAATACTGCCCAGATGCAACGAGGAACATCGCGCCATTTTCCGGAAAGAACTCCCAGATGCAACGAGGACCATCGCGGTTCGAAGTGAATAGAACAGGATCCTAAATAAATAAATCCATAAATAATGGATGCGGACTGCACACTGATCTGCATGAAATCTGTATTATAGTTCGGCAGTCGTGAGTGGCGCTATTACGCTACTTCATAGTCGTGCGTGGCGGCTATTACGCTACTTCATTCTCCGGTTGAACGTCATAAATTCGTTATGCATAATTAAAAGTATCTTATATCGAAAATGGTGGCGCTATCACCATCGCATCGAAATTGTCTATGGGCATTTGTACAAGGTGTCACCCGCCTGATGAAAAGCATGGCGCCTCCTGCGGGCAAACCTTCCGACATTCAGTGAAAGCATCGCATCATTTTCCCGGTAATGAGATCCCAGGTGCAACTAGGAACAATCGCATCATTTTCCGGGAGATACGGCCCGATGCAACGAGGAACATCGCATCATTTTCCTAAATACGGCCCAATGCAACGAGAACATCGCGTCATTTTCCGGTAAGAAGACCCAGATGCAATGAGGGGCAATGAGAGTCATTTGCGGGGCCAAAAAATCGTTTGTTGGATGCCGAGATGCAACAGAAACATTTTTCCCCGACGGTACCCACCCCGAACGTTTTTCGTTTCAACCGCATTGCGTCCGGGCCGCTTTAGGGTTAAATTATCAACGTGTAACATTGGACACCTCAGTTGTCTTGATCCATTTTGTGCTAAAATCTGGAAATATGACAAATTATTGTCTCTAAAGCCTGTTAGATTTGTACCTTCAGTCGTATAATTATCATTATAAATTGATATGGAGGTCATTTGGACAAAAAATATGGTAAGTCACTACGCTTCCAATATGTCCAACATTTAAAGTAGTCGGACACCAAAGTTTAAACGTTGATTTCTGCACTTTATAGAAATATACAGTGAAATAACGAAGAATATTGTAATGTGATCGGTTCATATGTTTTTTTACCTAGATTCTGCCCTCCTATATCCATAAAATGAAGTAAACAACCATTTTTCTTGCATTTACAACTTATTTCTGATTGTTCCTTTCTATGTCAAAAATGTCCCTATATTTAACCCGACACCATCGTATTCATGAAAATTTAACGAAAATGTTATAAATAATTTTCACAAGTTGGTTGGCATATGACAGAGGCCCTTTGATTTAGAGTCCACAAATGGCACTCATTAGCATCATAAAACTGTTTTGGTCCTATTTAAGATAACAGTTTTGTGATCACACATATCAAATGTGATTCGAAAGGACATTTTTTTCATGGAACGACCCTAGTCCATGTATTACCAAGTCGTACTTCGAACTGGACCCGAGTGTAGTGCTGTCTAACAAGTAGACAACAGCATTATCTGTATATTGGATATCTGGCATATTTTAGTTCCTCACACAGCTGTTTGAAAGACTCATTCATTTTTTTAACCAAAATATAAAAAAATGACAAAGTTTTGGGACACCTAATTTGGAATATTCCACACGATTAGCTACATCTGTGTGTCAACTTTCCTCATATACTTTGTGTACAAACATAATTTCTTTGTATAGTTTAAAAAATAAGAACTTGCAAGATCCAACAGCTGTGATGCATGTTTGGTAAGTGGAGGAAGGTCAACTAGACCTTTTGGGGGGGACTCTTACCCATTTTTCCACACTAGGTCATACACCAAGTTGGAACATGGCGTTCCATGTAAATAAAATGTCTCCTTTTGATCACAGTGTCTATATTTTGAAGCGCTATCCACACTTAAAAACTACAATTGTATCTTTAGCTACGCCTTTGTTGCGGTCTTTGGAATTTTAACACAGAATGAGGGACAAAGCACTTGTGAAACGAGCCCAGATAGACAGAAAGGAGATGCACTCAACTTCGCCCTTGAAGTGCGCTGTTGCATCGCAGTGAGCAAAAATGAAAAGTACTTTGAAGGAACTGCTCCTTTTTTGCCCCCCCCCCCAAGAAAAATTTTTATAATGAAAACACAACGACAGCAACCACAACGTTAAAAGGAGACCAAATGCCCAACAAGACCTTTCATTTACAGTTTTAAGTAAGTCATTTTGTATCAGATACTTTAACAAACTTATTTTTTTTGTATTGGATGAATCCAAAAAATGTAAATAATAATTAAGTTAAGCATGATTGAATACTGTTGTAATCAGTGCAGCAACTATATGTTTTTCAGATGTGAAGTTTGTGGTAGAGTTTGCACAAGTCTAGGGCGGATACAGAACATCGCAAAGAGGGCTGGCAATAGTTTTCCAGGCTTGCTATAGAATTGCAAACTATAATATTAACTACGGTATGCTTTTAATTGCTTGCATAGCCAATCCCTTCCACACGCCCACCCCCAACACACACAAAAAAAAATCCTCTACTGCAAGTGAGTTGTGAGTGAAGTGAAAGAGAGGTGACGTCCCTATTCCTGAACCACATCTACTTTCAATGCTCATAGTGATCAGTTTTGGCACACATTCATCCATTCTAGTGAGCAAAGAAGCAGTTTAAATGAGTATATGACTTTGACGCACAATTTTTTTAACTGCACATAGCTTCTATTTGCCAAGCAGTTTGTGGATCATCCCACAAGATCCAGATGTTTTTTGTGGAATTCCTAAAATAGAAGCCACATTCCTTTTACAATATACTCCTATTTTAAGCATATCTGGCATTCCACCAGCATACCACACTATGGCCGGTGATTGGTTACTAGTGGCCTTGACAACACATCGCACAATGCTGAGTGGCTCCATCGGTGCAATCATGCATAATTTACCATCCTGACCCCCCAAGTGGCATAAATGGCAACTACATGTAAAGGAATTTGTGGTTTCCGACTTGAAGTGTGATAAGTTGGAATTTTTAACCTATTAATTTTATTTTTCCTTTTAGGTTGCCTACACAAGTGCCCCAGGAGAAGACCAAATTGTCCCATTCAAGGACTATGATAGAACATTCTCACACACTATGTAAGTATTAAAATTCTCATTTCCGTTTTTCACAATGGCAACCATTAGGGAGTGCACATGTGAAATTGTTGCCACAATCATGTCCCACAGAACATAACTAGTTGAATGAGCTCATATTTTGCTAATTTACAGTGACTTTTGTTTCATTGCAATATCTAACTCTAAAATAGAATAAATTAAAAATTTTTGTGACGTGAAGTGGGATTAAGCCATGACCATTAGATTACAAAATGAGTGCCTACAGATGCATGCCAGGCAGATGCTCCTTGTGAAGTTATTGTCCCCGCCGAACCAAGGTTTCCGGAAGGGGACTATAAATGGGCTCCGTCCGTGTTCCATGTCCGTTGTGCCTGGAGAAAAATGTACCATGGAAGTCCTGGATAAAATGTTAAAACCCTGTATGCTGTATCTTTTGAAAACCCTCTACGGACACAACAAAATTCCTTTCGCATCATGGAATGCATCATGGCATGCATCTGTCTGCAATTTGAAAGTGCGTGAATATAGACGGGGTTAGTAATACAAATGACTAATTAATATGAAAAATGTTAACCTGGAATGTCTGTGATAAAAATGTTCACCCTGTATCTGTATCTTGAAACCCTATATCGGACACAACAAAATTCTTCGCATCAATGGAAGTGCATCATGGCATGCATCTTCTTTCTTCCGCAATTTGAAAGTGTGTGATAGAGACGGTTTAGGTATGCAAATGAGCTAATCTCAACCAAATGTTTAACCTTTAATGTCCGTGATAAAAATGTTACCTGTATGCTGTATCTTTGAAACCCTATATCGGACACACAAAATTCCTTCGCTGTTATCTTTGAACCCTATATCGAACATACAAAATTTCTTCGCATCATGGAAGTGCATCATGGCATGCATCGTTTTCTGCAATTTGAAAGGCGTGATATAGACGGTTTAGGTTATGCAAATGAGCTAATTAAATATGAAAAATGTTAACCTGAATGTCCGTGATAAAAATGTTAACCCTGTATGCGTATCTTTGAAACCCTATATCGGACCACAAAATTCCTTCGCATCATGGAATTGCAGCATGGCATCATCGTTCTGCAATTTGAATTGCGTGATATAGCGTTTTAGTATCAAATGAGCTAATTAAATATTAAAAATGTTAACCTGGAATTCCCGTGATAAAAAGGTTAACCTTGAGAGTGGAGAATTCCTGTATGCTGTATCGTTAAAATCGGACATACAAAATTTCTTCGCATCATGGAAGTGCATCATGGCATGCTCGTTTCCTGTTCAATTTGAAAATTGGTGTGTATATAGACGGTTTAGGTATGTCAATGAGCTAATTAAATAATGCATAATTGTCCCGCCGAACGAGTCGGAATTGGTACTACATTATAAAATGATCATCGGTCCTGTCTTTCTGTCCGTCCGTCCGTGCGTCTATGATAAAAATGTTACCCACGTTGTAATACGATTTATCTGGCGTTCCTTAAGGCGACAATGATGTAACTTGGTGGAAAGAAGCGGGTTGGGTGAGTTCTTGACCTGATTAGATTTTGGGCGAAAAGATGCTATTACAGTATCTAATTTGCATAATTTTATTAAAATGCATCGCGTAAATCGAGTTCGCCTTGTTTAATGTATCACTGAACGGTACTTTAGATATGCAAAATTCTTTTGCCACATGAGTATATCTGGGCAGGCATTGTTTTCGCACCCTGTTGAAAGTGCATGATTATGCGGCTTAGGTATGCCAAATGAGCTAATTAAATATTCATCATTAATGGTATCACTGACACTGTACCTGGATCTGCCCAAAATTCTTCGCTACATGAAAGCTTATGCATACATTTTTGTGTGACATTAATATGACAGTTGTAGTTATGCAAAGGTCATACATCTTTTCATGAAAGACTTATGCTATATATTTTTTGTGTGAATTACGTTTTAGAGTTTTTGTGAATTATTCTTAGTTTTAGTTATTCTTAAGTTATTTTTGGCGACTTATGGGTGGAGTTCATCGATAATGTTTTGTAGAGTTATTTTTTGGTGAGTTATGGAGTTCTTGGACGTTCTGTTTTAATTATCCAAATTTTTAATTAGTGCAGTTAAGTTGTCACTCAGTGATCGCGAAATCGGAGGGGACATATTTTACGCCTCGTGTTGTTGTAATACGAGTTCACCTTGTTTACAAAAAAAATGGCCATAACCCTTGCTTAGAACTGCTTATCCAATAATGAAGACTTTAAACTTCCAATTTATGTCAAAAGTATGAGGGCATTATCGTTAGATTTAGGGCCCATCTATTTACCTGGTTGCATCTTAGCTGGGGAATCCCTCAGCTTCAGCCAGCCTTCCCCAGCCACAGCTTTTAGCAGTCTTTGTATATTTGCAATGACAAATATACTTATTACCATACAATAATATGCTAATGTACTATCAATGGACTGTATGGACACTAAAATGTCATTATTTATTGTTATCCACTCAAAATTCTTCTACTATGAACAAAGAGCACAGAGCTGTCATATTAGCATGACCAAAATGGAGGGAAAGAACGGAAAAGCCTGGGAAAAGCTGCTCAAAATTGTTAGCCCAGCTTTCCCCAGCCAAGCTGCGACCATGTAAATAGGTATGGGCCCTTAACACAAGGTGAAGTTTCATTTCAAATTCACAAATATTATGTAACAAAAATTCGATTATCCAACAAGCATTTTTCTTCATTTACAAGGCAGGACAATGGTTAACAAACATTCAAGTGATTCTCTATTTTCCCATGGTAATGAACCCAAAACACCAACTGCATTAGAACCTTAACAAGGCAACTTGACATATCCCATAGAGCACAAAAATAGCACAACATTTGAATGTGGGTCCAGTGACTTTGTAACTACCACAAATTACCACAGGATTACACAGTGTGTTTTTCAGGTATAAAGCCTTGTGGGTTGTTAGGGCTACGTAAAAGCTGAAATTAACAGTAGCAGTACTAGTTTGGTCATACTCATTGTCAGTGGCGTAGCCAGCTTTTTTTTCAGGGGGGGGGGCAAAGCATATATTAAAATTTGTTAGTATAGTATATGGCCTATGTAAATCACTAATTTTTCAGGGGGGGCAAGAGGGGGGAAAGATTCCCCACAGGGGGCCCCCTCTGGCTACACCACTGCTCATTGTTTTGTTGGTGGTGCATGTTATACCGGCCTCCAGGTATACTTTGACTCATTTGAAGTATGAAGTGAGGACGCGCATGCGTATACCCAGTGCCGCCTTTTACTTGCAGTGTGATCATGCTTTGACTACGCATGCGCTGAAAGTTGGTACAATGTATACGCCTGCGTCGTTACTTTATACTTTGAGCTGGACAGAGTATGCATGACCGGTGATTTATCACCCAAGTTGTGAAAGCCCATATTGTGCTTGTGGTGACTGGTCATTAATTACTGGTTGGGTATAAAACACCTACATAGAAAACTCTGAGCATAATTATACTGACCTGAAGGAACTGCAGCCAGTCAAAAATCCTTGGTACACATAATGAATTGTAAATATAAATCATCTGTCTCAATTTGTTTTCTCTTTTTCAGATGGATTGGGGAGCCTTTGCAATCATGATCTTGCCTTCCATTGGAATCCCGTTCCTTCTCTGGTACCGCAGTAAATCACGCTATGAGGTTGCAGCATTGAAGTCCAAGAAGCATTGACAATGGGCATCTCTATGTTCTAAATATTCATAAGTGGCTGCTTACTCTTTTAAATTATTTACTTTCAAGGACTGTCAAGGAAAAACAGTGGCAGCACCAGACCTCTTTTTCTGGGGGGGCAAAGTGAAATTTGGGGGGGGGGCAAAAGTGAATTTCTGGGGGGGCAAAGTATCAAATATTTGGAGATTTTTAACCAATTTTGGCCCAAAATCGCTGATTTTCCCAAAAATTTGGTGATATTTTGGCCCCAAAAAATCCCTCATTTTTCTTATCTATGATAAGATTTGTGTGTATATTGTGGAGTAGCATATGACATTCTATTCTGAAAAGTAATTCGCAATTACTAGAAACTTTTGAGTGGCCCAGATTTGTCAAAGTTATGCACAATTGTTAATTTCTGTGGGCCCTGTTGAATTGAATCTGAACTGAAATGAAACATTACTTACTCACAAAAAATTTTTCATGAGGATTAAAATTACGTGTTTCTAATTCATATAAAAATCAGATATTGCATATTCTGTTGTTTGTAAGTTGCTTTTCTCACTGTACAATGTCATTCTGCAAGAATCCATGTAGAGTAGTAATTGTAGATTCTGCTTCTTTGGAGCACCATGTGAGGTACGAGGCATGCAAACAGGTGCAGGACCTGCATTCCTCAGTTGATGATTGCAAACAGTACAAAATTCAGATGGAGAACAAGGGTTGACAGGTATTTTGATTGCAATTCATTGTATATATTTTTACGATTTTCAGATGATTTGTGGAATGGAACCTAGTACTAAGAATATTGTATTTTCGCAGGCAGTTTCCTGCCACAAAACTGGTTGTCATTAAGGAATCTGTGTTATTTACAGTTTCTGGTTTTCTAAAAAAAAAAAAAAAAGCAGCACTTTTTAAAAAACCCATGTACATTTTCTTGTAACTATTGTTAAACCGGATGTGGGAAACCCCCCTGATATAGGCAATAATTAAATTTTGTACATTTTGGAATGTGTTAAATATTTATTAAGGAAACATGGTGGGATTTTATCCAAAATCTTGAGCTTGGAATCTGGCTCATCATCTATAGACCTGTTGTTTATACTCAACAAGTCCAGACACACGTCCCAGAAAATGGACCGAAGTGGAGGATTAAAGAACTGCTTATTTAGTATAAGGTAAATTTATTGTGAATGGGCTTTTATTTGCCCTCCATAACAACCAATCACCTGCAGGAAGAATACCAATAAAGTGTCTGGGTTTGCCCCTTGAACATTTTCAGCAGGTGATTCTTTTGTATTCTCTGCCATGCTGGGGTGGGTCTGCAGGACACCTTTGGCTAAGTAAACCTATATCACATGTGCAAGCTCTTATATAGCTCGTTATGCGGAATATGTTTGTAAGAGTTATATCCGTGCAAAAGTTGTGACAGTGCAACCACAAGTGCATGCAGAATTAGAATTTAAAAGTAAAACAGGTTTTAGACAAAAATCCAAGTTTGTTGCCACTTATGAAAGGCCATATTTTCTTTTCCTTTGTCTTAATTTCTTTGTAGGTATGAAAGGTTGAAATAAAATTTGACGGGGTTCATAAAGACTTGCGTACTATTGTGGTTTCCTTGTAAAGCATTTTTAAATGGCAGAAAAACTACAATCCGTTGAAAAAAGTTGTTGGAACGCTAATCACTCGGTGTTAAAAATGTCAAATTTTAAAGTTGTAGTTGTGACTGATGCCATGTCTGATGCATGTTTTAAATGAAGGCAAGAACTGTCCCACAACCTACCATTCCCCACCCTATATCAATGTTGGGAGAAGACGTGACAAGGATGTTGGCTCAAACATTGAATAGGGGAGAGAGGGGAGGGAACATTTTTGAAAGAGGCATGGCATTGTATGTTCTAACACCATTCTTATTCCCCTGGCTGAAAAGCAGGGGAGAGAGAGAGAGGAGAGGGACGAGGGGGTGTAGGTGTGTGTGGACGCGCCCGAGTTTGTTTTTCTAGGTTTGGTTAGGTTTTTGGTCCCTTCGAAACAGTTAAGTCCAATTTAAACCAGATTTGGGGATAAGGTGCAATAGGGATTTTCTTCATATGTGGATGGTGTCAAAGGTCATCTGAGGTATTTTCCAGACTGCCATCTTGCAGGGGTATGTCACAAGTTTATCTTGCAGTATTTTTTCATGGATGGACAGCCACACTATTTGGGAAGATATTTGTATGTGTTCAATTGAGGAGAGACTCAGTTTGTTAATATTTAAAAATTAGATTCTTAAGGGGAGATAATGTGGATGAGCTGAGCTAAAACTGCAAATTGAAATTCTATAAGGAAAAATTTTTACCTTCTATTACTTCTTGTTTGACCACAATCAGATTCCTGTTCTAAAGTTAGTCAAAGTAAGGTTGCAAATGAAATTTATATTTCATTGTCTTCTGGGCAAGAGGTCCATATGTACCCCCCTTGAAAGTTGTACATGTAACAAATTATTTTTTATTTTTGGCCTTAAGGTTAGGGCTTTTTTAGTGTAGGCCATAAATATAATTTGTTTCCTGTAGAATTTTAAGGGGGGGGGTACATATGGAACTCTTTCCGTTTTCTCAAGCAGAAGCCACGATATTTAGATCTCTCAAAAGTAAATGAGCTTCTGATCTTATTTGCACAATTATAAGTAAAAAAGCATTTTAAAAATATACTTAAAAATACTGCAAGTAAACTTGCGATTTCCCCCTGGCAAGATGGCAGTCTGGAACATGACCTTTGACACCATCCACATATGAAGGAACCCCTATTGCACCTTAACCCCAAGTCTGGTTTAAATCGGACTTAGGAAACACATAAAACGGAAAACCTAACCAAACTGGAACACACACACATACAGACATGCGCACCCTCGCAATATCCCCCTCTGCTTTTGAAGCCAGGGGATAAAAACTGTTTCTAGACTAAATTGCCATTATCTTTAAAGTGAATTTTAACGACGTGTTGCGTGCATTTATCCAAACTATTCATCCTAGAGAAATGGGATAAAAAGAAAAAGGTGCAATGAGAGATTTCACATATCAGGTGTCCCTAAAAAATCATAAAGTACTGTTTTTTTCCTTGATGTAAAGCTTTCCATAAAAAATATCATCTGAAAGGATTAAGCTGAAAATGTTTCTTTGGTACAAAAATTATGAAATTTCTGATTTCGTATAGAATCAAATACGAAATTCAGCCCGTTTTGCATTGAAATATAAGCAAATCAAAATCATCTTTTCTCTTTTAAGGCATTTCTGTAGCCAAATACAAGGTAAGATATCTATCGGGTGTCTAAACCCATTATGAAATTACTATGCGACACAAAATTTGGGTGCTTCAAAATCTCTCGTTGCACCTTTCAAACATAATAATTAGGCTATGTAACGAACCAAAATATTGCTATTAGCACTACTGGAACTAATGACCCCCACAAATCAGGTTCCTTAGGGGCTAATGGGCAATAGTTAAATTTTAGCACTTCCACACTGTTAATGGGGGGATGAGCTTTATTCATCGCCCACTACCCTGGGTCAAAATAAGGTCAATGTAATAAGTCTGTTCTGCCGAGATAGGCAAGATAAAAAAACATCTGGAAATGGTGGTCCTGCAAACAGATCTACTTAATGCTAGGGCCTATTATGGCCACAGCAATGCGGCACCAGACCTCTTTGTCTGGGGGGAAGGGAAAAATTTTGTTGGGGGGGGCAGCAAGTGAAATCTGGGGGGATGGCCAAGAGTATCCCATATTGGTGATTTTAAATCCAATTTGGCCCAATTCTATTGGTGATTTTGGACTCGCAATCGCCACCAACATTTGCCAAAAATCCCCCATTTTTCTTCGGTGTGGAGGGAAAACAGCCCCATTGCCCCCCCTTGGCGCGCTAGGGTGCATTATAAACACGGGCCTCGCTATTCCGGTATATTATGGAGCTGGCTTAAGGCATATCGTGAGTTGCTAATCAGCAAATCGAAAAAAAAAAAAAATCATCAAAATCAGAGTTTTGATGTATAGTGTGAGTTCATAAAAACCCTACATTAGGAAAGATTTTTTCTGCACAAAGTGTTTTCAAACGTTTTATGCTTGAATGGTTGCTTTAGTTGTTTACAGAGAATAAATAGGATACAGAAGATATAAGAAGATGGTGGTCTTCGGGACTTGGGTTCAGAAGAACCTATGTCAACTTTTCGGAAAGACCTATAAAATCAGTTGGCCGATTTAGCTTACCATGCGGAGAGATGACCCAGACGTATACTCATAACACATTATGAAGCAAAAGACAATTCACACAGCAATTTCAGAGGGTATCATTCTCTACGACAACAAAAAAAATCAGTTTTTGAAGAAAATGTCTATGTGTAACTAATTATAAGTAAAATCTTTAAAAAATTAAATTACATCTGTCAATCATAAAGAGTCAGTTATTAAATCACTCCATATCAATGTCTAAGTTCATTGAACATAAGGAACTGCTAGAGATTTTGTTTACTCTCCTAAGGTGAATTATTTTGCACAATACCGTATACTACTTCATGAAATTGCAAGAAGAAACAAAGCTGAGTTTTCGGTAAAAAATCGAATGTAAACTTTAAAATCAATATCGCACTTCGTTTTTTCAAGCGGAATCCAAACATTCTATGGTTTAATTTTGCTCCCACGTTTCGTTGTAGTGTTAAAACCATGAAATCTTGCAGAACCAAAGTAAACTGTGGTCAACCAGCTCTCGAATGTCTTATGGAAAACTGAACATTTTTGTTATTAGCATTTCTTTTGTAAGCTCTGGTGGGCTATTATTTTTATAATCCTTCATTACTCTCCCACCTTACTATGTTTTAACAAAATTGGTGTAATTGTACTCAAATCACGCTGGAAGACCCATGTTACTCTGAAGTGAGAATTTGTTTCGGCTCAAATGGCCAAACCAGGCTTTTTACGTCTCTCAGCAAAATAGGCGTAAATTATTCTCCAGAGTCCAAATGACACCACATAAACGTTTTCTGAAAAGCTGGTATCCTTCTCTATAACCATAGCAAACATTTGAGCAAACAATTCTAACTATTTTATTATTTTTTATTCTGAATGTAGGGGTTTTTTTGGACTCGAACTGTAGACAAGTACAAGTATCCTATAAACATACCCCTGCACATGATAAGGACCAGAAGACACCTAATAAGGAACAATCAGAGGATTTTAGTCCTATGTCCGTTACAGACACTTTACTACAACCACGTATATTTGACATGTGATAGAATCGTATGAATGGGAACACTGCCGTTTCTTCCTTTTCTGTCAACTCTACCGATGGAAAAGGTAATAGAGAAGTCCACATAGACTTATCCTATACTTTGAAGCTATTCCTGCAAATGTTCAAATATTTTTCAAATCGTGATAGGTCTTAGGTCCAATAGTTGTACACTATCAGCAGTAGATGGTATGAGAGCATGGGGGGGCTATAAAATGATGAATCAGATAATTGGTCGAATCTTATTGATGTAGGCTTGATCCCCTGGCATTGTGACACCTGGTTCAAAATGGCAAAAAAAAATGAGACGGTGTCACCCCCAAAAATTGCAAGTTAAGGGAGGGGTTGAGGGTGTCTGGAACATGATAAATTTTGTCAATTATGGCATAGTTGCCATATTAGCAATGCTTTTTTTTTTTTGTTTTAATTGAGTTTTGAGGTCAAGGAATCCATTTGAGGAATTCCGGTCAGATTTCGATTATTCGTTTTCATAAAATTAGCCATTGTTACGTAAATGAAGCCACGGGGGCGCTTGCGCCACGCCCTAACCTTGATTGCTTAGATATTTTCTATGTAGAAGTGAAGTATAGCCGTATTAAAGTATATTCGTACTATTTCAGCACATAGCTATTTTTTGTTGGTACACGGGTGTGCCAATTTTATAAATTTGGCAATGTCTCTAATGAAAACATAGGGTTGCAAAAAGGCGTGACCTACAAACATACCCTATGGCACAAAATTGTGTAATGAGCATTCCCTAATGGATGCCACAGCGTAAACAGTATAGTAAAGAGCTGCAAATTTTTTGCAGGAGGTATATCATATTAATTACCTGTAGGACAAGTTTTCAATGATTTCCAATCAGAAAGCGCGCCTCACCTACCTTTTAATGGCAAAGCGCCCGCATTAGCTGAATTGACAAAAACGACATTGTTACGAACGCGGTGATTCTGACACTGCTGGGAAACATGTACCAAATGGATCTTTGGACCTCAAAACATATGTTTAGGACACAAACAGGCTAAAGTCATATGTAATCCAGTAAAGGTAATTGACAATTATCAATTCAGACCGATCCTCCCTTAAATGGCGTTTGTGGGCGGCACCTCTCATTTTTTGACCGATTTTGACAAATTTGGTTGTCAAAATGTCAGAGAAAAACTGAATCAAATAAGAGTTAGGACAAAATTATCTGAAATATAAGTCATGTTTCTCCCGAATTAAGCCCATCTAATTTGAGATTTATCTGTAAGAATATGATTCAGTGAACTAGTGTTGGTATAATGAGGTATGAAGGTAAGCATGCAGCGTGTGAGATTATGGCCTCTGAATTCAGGCTCCAGGACCTAACCAGGTGAATAGCGTCATAAGGAGCTATTCATATGATTCTACCAGGTTGCCAATCTGATGTGTTCATTGACAATCTATAACTCAAAATTACAAGACAAGCACCTACAGACACTCCACACCAATCGAGTGGCAGAAGTGGCTCTTTGTAATACTTAACACATTAACGAAATAAGCGCACAGAACATACTAGTGCCGCTATGAGACGGGTTTAAAAAAAGGGCTCACTTAGTTTTGCGAAACGAAATGCCCATGTGGTTTATCACGCTTGATTTTGTCAGCAGCATAACGGCAATATTAAAGCGGTGTATGGAATCCAATGTTTGTTTGCAAAATACAGTAAGCCGAAAATAAAATGGTCCGGGACCCCTATTTCGGGCCAGAATCCTCACATTCGCAAAAAACACATCGAGGCCCGGTCGCCCCCTGTTTCACCCATGTTTGTTTACAAAACAAAGTTATCTACACCTTGATGCAGACAAAGAATATAAAAATCAGTGGGGCAAATCCCATACAGGTCTTGAAAGAGAAGAGTCCCATCTGTTGAGCAAAGTATAAAAAAAATGAATTGCCAAAAGTTGATTGGTGAAAGAATAAGAAAGGTACTCTGTACTAACCATGCCCACAATACGGTTTAAGGTATTCCAAAAATTGTTTCCAGTGAGCCTGCAATATTGATTCGGAGCCATTTTAACTGCATTACATTTGTTCAAGGGGAATCATTAAATTTAGTTTAAAGATATACAATCTTTGAAGGTATTATCTACAATAAACTGAACAATATAGCACTTTATAACACTTCGGTGGACCAATGGTGGTTTCACATCCTGTTGGCAAAGGGGCTTGCGATTCCATGAAAACCCATAAATAAAACCATTAATTGTTAGGACAATTGCGTGAAAAAAAAATATTTAAAAGTAAGCACAATTCAGAAAAGTGACAAAAGAATTAATCTCATTCGGAAAGCAGCCACGGGCGAAAACAAATTTAGGTCCAAGGAACCCTCTGGAGTTGGTGCCTGGTAACTTGAGTATTTTTGGTGGTGTCAATTTATGTGGGATCTGTAACTGGCTAGTTTTCATGTTCTTTACTACTCATCAAAGTTGGCGAAAGTATATCAAATTCAAGGAGTTGCAAATTTACATTTCCTTAAAGGAGAGCGGCCGAGTTTGAGAAAAGTACTCTAGTTTTCGAGGTACTCCTCCCTCGGTGAAACAAAACACATACACACATTGTATTTGAAGGATAATATATGCAATTAAGAAAAATGGTGGTGTGGGTGAAATATTTGGTGGGGGACGAAGAGAATTTCTAGACCGAAAATACATTGGCTGCAAAAGATAAGCGAACGTCTTATTATTTAAGGAAGTAAAAATATGTACCATATTATTTTTATGGTATCCTTTGAATGATATGCTTTATTACGTGCATAAAGGGTTCAGGTAAAGACTCGTTGTGGTGACATGTGGAAAAAGGACGTTTTTTAGAAAACAAATAGTAATTTGGGGGGCTAAAATTTCTAGACCTTGATAATTATATAAAACAGAAAATCGTATACTGATACTGTAAGAGGATTGATATATTGCATATGAGTTAAATTGTGTGCTAAGAACTCAGATTAACTCTTGCTTTTCTGAGTTTTTAGCTTCAAAAACGTGTTGTTTTGACCAAAAAAACACCCCTGCCACCAAAGTTTATGACCACAACCATCATTTTTTAAATTATTTATTATATCTTCGAATAGAAGTGGTTGGCATTTTGTTGTACCGAGAGGAGGGTTGTCGACAATTTTGCAGTCCAACCGCTACACTACTATTATTGCTATTCCCTGGATTTTTACATGCTGCACTGACTGTCATTAGCGGCAGAATTAAATTCTGAATTTGTAACAGGAATAAAAATTATTTCAATAAATGGATGGATTAACATTAGAAAAATCTTAGGTACGTATCAACATCACTCACTTTGGTGCCAGAGCAAGAGCGGCAAACTCATATTTACATGAATGTGGCCCACTGCCCAGTATAGGTCCAAACTGATTCGAAAAGCAGGAGTGGGAGTAGCTCACAAGACCCCCCCCCCCCCCCCCGGTAGAGCAATAACAGCACTTGTTTTGAAGAGCGCTCACAATTTCCCGAGTATTTGAGAATTTTTGCAGTTGATTGGTCATGGCTAGTAACTATAAAAGCTGTATGGTAGAGCTTGGAATCATATGTCGCAAAAGAAGGATTTTGTAATAGAATTAATTAATATCAGAGATTTCCACTAATAATATTCAAAAACATACTGGAAACGCCCTTCCAATATGAAATAGCTAGGACATTGCACTATGCACATGTCTACGATCATCCATTAGTTATTCCATCGGTTCAGGCAATTCAAGTTGGAGGTATTTTCGTGAAGTAACACTATTTCATCATGCATGGACGGACATAATTTGGCGTTTCAGCTCCGCGTTAAATTACAATCAGGGATCCCAATTCTAATTACAAATCCTTTTATAACAAATGCACATTTTTGAGCATTGTCATTAGCAGGTATAGTTTACCAGCTAGACAATTACCAACACCCACTGTGCAAAAATCTCAAGTTTTTGAAAATTGTGGGGCACTCTCCAAAAATGTGCCATTATTTGCTTTTAAGGGAGACAGCACTACTACACGGCATTTGTTAAATTTCAGTATCAACACATCCGGTCCAATGAAACCGTGCCCGTCACAATCTGCATGAAGTGACAAGATAAAAAATGGGACTATATAACTTCCCATTTATTTTAAAAATTGGCAAAATACCACTTATGTAGGACCGCATGAAATTCCTTTCTTTATTTGCAGTCTCGTTATCAGAAATAGTTATATAGTAATTTTATTACAAATTCTTTTCATTAAATGGATATTTTAGAAATCAACCTTTTAGGAGACATATAAATTGATTTGTTGGGACAAAAATTTTATCATACAGATTATTTGCTTTGCACAGCACTACTCAAATATATACTCTCAATATTTATAAATTATTTGCCAACAATAGTAAAAACAAAATTAAGCTGCTCATGGCTAGAAATAATATAAATCTAATATTCTATATGCTTATGAATCTAAAAAGGTCTCCTGTATGAGTAGCAGTTTGGTACTTCTGTAAATATTTTGTTGCTTTACCCTCTATGTATGAGGGTCTGCTTATGCTTGGAACTAGTCACTGAAGTAGTTTAAATCCCTCAATAAAGATTTCACAATGAATTTGAAACAAATCATCTTCCTTTTAGAATTTAAATTTATAATAACCATGCATCTGCTATCCCCTACACTAGTGCAATGGCAGAACCACAATATTTTTGTTTTGTTACTTGTACTTTTTACTGAAACCAAATTAAATGAGTCTTGCTCTTCAAGTTTTATGTCAAAACATGTCCAAAAAGTCTTGTTTGGCCTAGATTAAAATTACGTACAGATTGGAAGGATTTTTGGCTGGAAGCCCCAATAATGATGAATCAATTCTGACCATCACTTGGCGGGTATTTCCATAAGGCAACCCACTTCTTTCTGACACTTATGAATTAGGAAACCTTAACGGAATAAGCCGCACAGTTTGGGGTTTAATCCGACAAGGTTTCCAAATTCCTAAGGGTGTCAGAAAGAAGTGGGACACCTTATAGAAACACCCTCACTTGGCTGGTCGGATTGTCTTTATTTAGTATCAATAATGCAATATAGAATAAGATATAGGCAGGGTATAGCAGTATTCATCCAATCCAAGGTTTACTTCTGCTTCGAGTTCTAAATGTGTATTTGCCAGAGGAAATTGAGGTAAGCTTCATGCAAATTTACTTCATACAAAACAACATATCATATAGTAAGACAATAATCTATAAAATAAATACTTAGATAATTTTTCTTTCAGCTGCTTGCACTGTCCAGAGAAGATGAAAATAAAACTTCTCTGTACTGTCAACGTTCTCCCCAGTGGCGTAACCAGACCTTTGCAAATGGGGGGGCTGAAGGGGTGCCAAGGCTTTTTTTGAGGAGGCAAATTTGGGTCCTTCTCCATAGACACTGTACAAAAAGTCAGTTCATTTGGGGGCTGAAGGGGGGGGGGCAAGGGTTCTGTTTGGGGGGCTTGCGCCCCCCCTGCCCCCCGCTGGTTACGCCACTGGTTCTCCCTGGTTGCCATTTGCCAATACCACGATCTAGGTTTTCAAGTGATCCCAGCAACTTATTTGTCAATCATATTGTTTAATATATTAATTGATCAGTAGAGACACTCAATACAAAAGGACCTTCATAGCTTAACAAGGAATATACTTCTCGCATGTCCTTGTAAATGTAATCTCGGTTGTGGCCGCTAGAGATGATGAAGATTATGATTGTCTAACCTGATAATTCATTTATGGTAATTAGGACTGTGGCAACCAGTTTTAACACCTATTTATTACACAATGAGTTGTGTATTTAAATCCTTTAGTTTGCTTCTACAGACTGAATTTGTGCTAGTGACAGAGTTAAACATTTTACTTACAGTATGAATCCAGTTGTTTACTTATCTGTGTGTTATTTCAGATGTGTATGTTAGGATAGGGTCATGTGTGGAAGATGTTTAGCATGTGTGATGCGTGTGTGTGTGTGTGTGTGTAAGTTTTGTTTGTATGAAAGATATTTGCAAGGTGTTTATGCCCATGGCCAAATATCATATATCGTAAGATGTTTATGTGGATGATGATATGTATGTGTGGGTGTGTAGTGTTTCAAATGCCCTATCATGACCAATTACCCCATCCCTATTCATTAAGTTGCAGTCCTGTGATCTCAGCAACTTAAACATATATTATTCAATAGATACCATCTTATTTCCAAAATTTCACCTTATGAGCAAATATTTGTATCACATATTGTTGCTGGGTTGGAAAAATCTCCTGTGTATTTGGCCTCTGAAAACAAAACCTCTTATTTGAAAATTGGGTCTTAGTTACATATGTGCTGCATCCAAAATTAGATTTTCCATTAGAGAAATTTTTTTTTTTAAATATATAAGTGATCCCAAATTGATATTTTTATTTTATAAACCAATAATTTAACAGTAATATGATCTGCAACTGTTTTGACAACAAAACAATTAAAAAGTGCAATTCGCATTTTAAGTTTTTGGACTACCTATTGGAAACAAATGACTTTTGGCCTTATGGAAGCGTTGTCATTTCAAGTGAATTCGATTCTCGCAAACTCTCTTCTAAGAAAAATCTAGGTTTAGTAGTTATTTTAAATTTTAATACCGAGTAGATAATAAGGTATTTTGATTTTGCACTGTAATTTGCAAATAAGTTTTCTTGGAAGACTCATATTACACACAGGAAGCTCTGATACACAGGATGTTTTCCTGCCCATATCACTAGTGTTTCATAAGCTGTTTTATAAGTTGTTATTTCTGTCAGAAATTTGATTTATAGCCGTTAATAATGTCTGAATAGCTGTTAATGTCTAGATAGCCGCTAATGTCCAGATTTGTCAAAAAACTGTTGTGACAGATATCCACAGAATTCTTTTTGACAATGCTTGATGAAATTAAGAATAATTTTCAAAAAAAAACAAAGAAAAAAATCTTGAGAGTCACATTGAAAATTTCAATCTGATTCAACCTACACTTCACAATTTGGAGAATGGATCCAATCCCAATCGACTCAAAGGATGTGTAATACGGTACGTAGCATCATCCAGAGTAAGCCGGCCTTGATTTACCAGAAGCTTCCAATTCCCGTCATTCTCATCCCTGTTCTCCTCTTGACTCAATCGGCGGGCTACTGCCACTGCTCCACATTGCCTATTTTGAAGGAGCAGCTGCTCAGAGGTAACATGCGGAAAAATGCCAAAGACTTTTTGGACTTGCTGACTGACGTATTTTGCTATCCCTGTAGCAGCTGATACACCTGTTGATCTGATACCGCCAACTGTGATCCAGTTCCTAAGGTAAAATAAAGAGGAAGGCAACAAACTGCATTTACAAAAAGTAACTACTTCAGTGCTTTTACCAGTGCTGGAGGACTCGAGTCCGGACTTGGACTCGAGTCCGATTTTTCAAGGACTCGGACTTGGACTCGGACACCTTGGACTCGGACTTGGACTCGAGCCTTTGAGGACTCGGGGACCAACAGGACTCGGCTCGAGTCCGGCAAAATGGCACATTTTTTATAAGTTTATTTTAGATGTTTTTACTTTTTGTTTTTACCATAAATCATTGGAAACTAAGTTGCAAGCGAATGTTTTCATTCCGAATTCTGCACCAACAGCCACTCTTTGATGAGTGATGACATCCATGTACCAAACGAAATTTGTTCAATTAATGTGATACCCATTATCATCATAGTTCTCAAGTCCTCCATTCCAAATAATGCAAGAAATATAGCTTATTCCAGCTAAATAAATTGATCACGGCACGCAGATTCGATACTGATCGTTCATCATAAAAGGATCAAATCAGGCGGGTGAAAACTGTGTACAAATGCCCATTAGACAATTTGATATCGATAGGATAGCGCCACAATTTTGAGAGCTACCTAACTGACTTCTAATTTATGAGTAGACGTATGACCAAGGATGTCGTTAGCATAATTTCACCAGCACCACGACACCGGCGATTAATAAGCTAGATTTCAAGCACGTATATGCCTCCACTCTCTTGTAAGTGGAATTTAAGAGTCAGCAGTGTCAGCAGCTGATGACAGGGCCCCCACCCACCCCCGAAAATATTGCTCTCAGGGCCCCTCAGACAACCCCTAGTCGCACTGAAGCTGGACATTGCATCACCTCGAGACACTAAAGGGGCCCCCACCTTACAATTGCTGACAGGGCCCTTTGTCCCTTAAATCCGCCACTGCTCTTGATCAAGTGTCCCTATCCCGATTTAGTTAGGATCCCTGAGTCATCATGACCAAATTCTTCCACAAAAGTTCACAGGTTTTTAAGCAGCTGATTCATGTTTACCAAGTAATAATTTTTTACTGTAGTTCACGCAAATTGAGTTAAAACAATGTCTAGGCAAATGATCTGCCTATGACAAGGTTAAATTTTAATTAAACACACTACCAGATGCATTAGCTAACCAGTGAATAATAAATTTGTCATTCGTTTTGCATTGGGACTCGACTCGGACTCTAACAACAGGACTCGGACTTGGACTCTGACGCGAACATCAAGGATTGGACTCGTATAGTAGGGGACTCGGACTTGG
Source organism: Ophioderma brevispina (assembly GCA_023653785.1). Lineage (NCBI taxonomy): Eukaryota > Metazoa > Echinodermata > Ophiuroidea > Amphilepidida > Ophiodermatidae > Ophioderma > Ophioderma brevispina. The sequence goes on from JAMKCH010040401.1 coordinate 37,641, forward strand.
AACTCAGATGGGGTGGACCGACTCCAGACTGGCTTTTAAACACTTCCCTAAAGAGACACTGGCACATTTGAAAAATAGTGCCTCCTCAGATCTTTCAAATTGATATTTTTGCGTGGTTTCTAAAGCTTTTATATACATATCATTTGCAGGGTATGTTAGGGTACCGTACCTTGTTACAGATTGCAAAAATCTTATTTTTATTTTTTTATTTTATGGATTTAAGCAAATCACTGATGTACCTTTAAGTCATTGATTTCCGGGCGTGATTGCAGCATGAAAAAGCATGTGTTGATTCAAAGCGCTGACATAACCCACACGTCCCGTATAAGGCGGTGCGAAAATGCACACTCAAAACATCTGTCTGAACACCTTGATGTCACTGACCGAGTAGATAATGGGAGTACAGGGAAGACCTATTTTGAATAGGACAGTTTCATACCCTCTCACTCAATGTTACCAGTGGTGTACCCAGGATCTTCAAGCAAAGCCAAAGCAAAGTTAAAATGTGCATGTACTTATCACCAACCCATAACTGGTTCTCGTTACTCTTTACTCAAGTAGGCCTACGTGTCTATAATGGTTAGGAATTTTGCTAAAACTGCCCCCTGCTAAAATATCTAATTGCTACTTGGGTTCCGAGAAGAATATTGCTGGCTGTTTAGAGTAGATTCAACCCATTCGTGTCCACCACCTCTATACTTTTCCGAAGGTATGTGCATTGAATGAGGGGCACGTGCCGTGGTGAAATTAAAATTCACGCTACTGCTATGACATGTATCCGATAGCAGACAACTCAATATATGCTTAGGCGAGAGTATTCAAGTCAACGTAAGCACATTAATATAACTACATTTTCTCTCAGCATTAATTAATCGTATTTGCTTCATCAGTGGTATTCAAGTAACAGGTGAGTTTGAATTCTTGGCTTTTTAGCTCCCTGTTTTGGATATGAAGGAACAAAAGGTCTTTGCACTCTACACATAAAATGGATAGGTGAACATGAAGGCCAGATTATCTTAGTTTCTATTCATGAAACAGGTGAATGGGCCACATATTTTCTTTTTCTTCTTCCCTCCTCGCACCAACTACTCGACGCTCCAAAATTTCCTCTGGTGACACGATGGGTTTGAATCTACTATGACAAGCAATTCTTTAATCTTTTACTATTCTGTATCTGCCCCTGACTTTCACTGCATCTGATTTCCCCCACTGCACTATTTAAAACACCAATTTTTTGTCCAAAATCGTTCTAAAACTGGCACAATGTTATGACGCTAACAAAATTTTCTCTCATATCGTATGTATTATTTACAATGCTAACCTGATATCACACAAAATCTCATTTTAAAGTATGTTATGTAGAAAGGAACTATACATCCAATCAAAATAGGATTATAATTGCATTATTGTCAATTACATTGGAACTGTGACTGCATACCATGAATGGCGCTTTATTGGCAATCCCAGGGCTACTTCAGAAGCTGTAGGAACTTTTATGTTTTATACCATATATAAGCCTTGCATGATTTCTAATTGCACACCACAGCCACACAAACTCCTATATTCCTAAATATGAACACATGACACAACCACAGTGAGCAAAAGAACTTGATGACTCTGTTAGATGCTAGCCTTTAACTTACCATATTTATTTCAGTTTCTACTCTCTCTGTGGAATCTGCCAGATATTGATTTGGGTTTATTTTGATTTACATTGTTCCCCCAGGTATTTTTTTAGGGGTGATTTCCATGGTACCTTTGTAGGCTGAGGACTTGGATTAATCACAAATCCATGACTAAGATTAGAGGGACACTGGACGTTAGATGAAAAAGTCCTAGGGAAAGATCAAGGAGTGGCCTTGCAGGGTTACAAATATATATGTGGCAAGTCCATTTAGCCATATTTTTCAAATACATATTTTTCATTTAAGTGTTATATTTTGAGTTGCTCAAGCTAAACTGTAGTCCTAATCATTCGTACTTAAATTTGACCACTTATGTTCATTTTTTGTTTTCACAAGGTTAACATGCCTACTTGTCTATAAAATTGTGCAAATCGGCCTATTAGAGGACCATTTTGTGAATTACATGCCAAAGAAGAAAACGCCTGCCCAATTTGAGGTGCAACAAACAGAAGATTAGATCAGGAGAGACAAGCCTGTAGGGGATTGATAAGACTACACCATTAATGGTTCTCATGGTCGCAAAAAAGATAAGAACAATGTCATGAGTAGTGAAACCCAATAAAGTGGCATGTGTCCAGAGGTTTTCGAGCAACCTCTAGAGCAAAGGGTCCTCAGTTCTAATCTCAGTGGGACCACTTGCTGAGATTTAATTCGGAGAACTCTAATTACGTTTACGAATCACGAAGTGAGTCTTAAACAAGGTTATCTCACCCTTCATGCTACCTCTCTTCGAGATCGCCGGGTGCCATCCAATGGGTGCTCTGTCGTCTTGTGTTACGTGTTGCTATGTGGTGTGGGCCATCAGCCAATCTATGGCCGCTTGAGTGGCTGCTTCTGTCTGTTCATTCGGGTCA